>UYYA01000331.1:0-69557 GCA_900624975.1 Angiostrongylus costaricensis
CGTCATAGCTTTATAGAAGAGATTTTGCTTTATCGTATCGATTGCATATCAGTTTTTTGTACAGTTTCGATGAAAATTGAATTGTCCGTAGAACTAAAACTTTGGGAAAATAGCGGCGAAATTTGAGTATTTAAAATTTCTAAGAGAAGTCCTGCTGCTCTGGACTTGGACGATACGCTGGAGAACACCATCATGTCCTGTTGAACGAAATTCAGGTTGTCAATTTACTTCCGCCTTCGAAATATAAAACTTGAAACAATGAAGTGAAAGATGCAGATGTCGTGAGCATCATAAGGTCAGAGTTTCACCGTGGCAAAACAATCGTTTCTTTTGAAACAAACAAAGTTTGCCGCTAACTGAGACATGTTCATTCAGAGTCGAAAATGGTCATTGTTTTCGCGCCCCCTCACTAGTACAGAGGTCACATTGTCGTATTATTAAAAATTTTAAGGATATACAGCCATATGTTGCTGAGATATTTGCAAAACTTCAGACCGCAGATGTTTGCGGTGAGGAACAAACACGCTATTACCCTTTCTGTGGCCTTGAGCGTTCACCACCACAATAAGCGGGTCCTTCATTTCTCCTGTCTATCAGCTAGTTAGCCGCGTGATACTCAGTCGTGAAAAATGGTAGCTGGCAGCAAAAAAGTTAGCACTGAAATTTTGATAGTGTTTGAATTTGCAACAAAATAAAGGTTGACTTGGCGGTATTGAAATATGTGAATAAAATTTCGCTTCTGATCACTTTCAGGTTCTTTCCTATGTAGTTTTCTTATCCTAGGGTATTGGTTTCCTTCCGTTGTAAAATTCTCTGTTTTTCTTTTCAGGCGCCGTGCAATAAAGAGAGGACCGTTCGCATTATGCCTGCTACGATGGTCGGTGACTGTTTAGAAGTGAATGTTGGATTATCGACTTTGGCAACTTGGTCCGCGGATAAATCAACACAGTTATCGCGGCCTGGTCGCAGTATCCTCGACATTAGGATTACCAAATGGAATCCGCTGAGTGTTAAAACTTTCTCCCAGCTTTGTAAATTCTTAGTTTTTAATTCCAATTGTTTGTCTTTTTGAACTTATGATTCGAAGTTGTGCATGTGATTATTTTTTGGCCTTAGTTTGGTCTCTTAAGGAGTGCCTTTTTGATTGGAATCAAATGAATTATTATTGCTGAAGTTTTTGTACCATGAGAACTTCGCCCATTCGTTGGTACGCTTCATCATATTCGACCGGTATTCATTTAGGATACTTCTTACCTACGTATAGACCTGTGGACTCTGTTACATTTGGATTTCAGCGCTTTAAGTAACAGTATAGTTTTTAAGGCTTTATCTCATCACATTGACGTTTCTCGTCAAGTTCGCTCCATTTTCCACCATATTCGTGGTGCTCTTGCTTGCATACTTGAATGGCCCTTCTTCATTGGCTATGCTTGTTCCAGCGCAATTTCTAGTGTTTTCTAATTTTGTTGGTTTATCTATTGCGGTTCCCTGTAGTCTCGAGGGCAGCAAAGCCGAAGTCTACCCCATGTCATCACCACCATAGGCAGTCGCCTCCGTTGTGGATTAGACGGTGGTTTGCCACCATGTGATGCATACCAGAACGTTGGTGGATCCTCGAATTGGTTTACGCTTGACTAGGTTTCCTTATGAAAATCCCGGATACGTTCTCAGCTTGGGAGACCCTGCCAGGGACGGTGAGTTAGTCCAAATTTTCCGTAACTTTTCATTAAGTTGGCTGCGCGTCTGGAAATACCTTCGCAAAGACAGCTTAAAACATATGAAAGTCGCTCGTCTTGAGTGGCAGCCATGTGCAACTGTGCGTGAGATTTCGCTTTGGCATTACGGCTTGAATTCAATTCATGCAATCCAAGCAGCACTTCACCACAGCCGATCACGTCCCTCTTTGAGTGTTCTGCGCTACAGTTCGATTTTCAGCGTATTTGTTCTTCTATTCCCTCGTTTCTCTTGTTTTTCTTCTTCTACAATTACTCCATAACGTTATGTGATTCCTTCCGTGTTTCTCACTCTAGAGTGTGATTAATAAGGATCACCAACAATAGATGGGCAGCATTTTCTGCCTTTGGTTGTAATTTTCATACCACATGCATGGTAGTGCGAGGATCGACAACCATCCTGCTATGAAACCACTCGCATGATGGCAAATCTCCCTCGTATCCATAAGGGCGGCGACTTCCTGTGGTGACCACGACCTGGGGCAGAGTTTGGCCTAGCTGCAGTGAAACACGATAGCTTAACCAACAAAACTCCGAAAGAATAGTGATTATACTGCGGCCGCACAACCAGTGAGGGCGGACCATCTAAGTATGTATAGAGGTCAGATATGTGTGGTAAGAGTTATCGTGGTAACATCTACCTGGAACAGTCTCTGAGCCGTAATAACGAATTCATGCAAGAGATTTTTCCACAGATCATCATGTGAAGGGAGTGATTTTTCGTGTGCTGTACATTATATGGTTTCTATACTTATTATATTTACTACTTTATATTATAAGTATACTTGGATATTCGGGCACTCGGATGGCCCGTCTTCACCGGTTGTGCTGACCTCAGCATAATTTCGATGTTTCCGGAGTTTTGTTAGTTTAGCTACCGTAGTTTCCTGTTTTTTCGAGGCCAGCCTAGCCAAAGTCCTTCCCTGGTCGTCACCATCACTGGCAACCGCATCCTGTGTGGATCAGTGGGAGATTTGCCACTATGCGGCCAGTTTGGTATCAGATTGATGGGGGATCCTGGTATTGTTTTTCTCTCAGTTGGGCTTCCTAATGGAAACTCCACACTCCTGCTCGGCTTTGGAGATCCTGCTGTGAGGATTATCTTCCGCCGTTCATGGCAATCCGACGCTCAAGAACATCTCCAAGTCACCACTATGTG
This sequence comes from Angiostrongylus costaricensis, assembly GCA_900624975.1. Taxonomy (NCBI): domain Eukaryota; kingdom Metazoa; phylum Nematoda; class Chromadorea; order Rhabditida; family Metastrongylidae; genus Angiostrongylus; species Angiostrongylus costaricensis. Next base: position 2,893 of record UYYA01000331.1, read on the forward strand.
GCGGCAAACTGTTGGGAGGGTTGGTAAGTATAACTCTCAGATAAGGATTTTGTAGCAAAGTTCCTGCAATGCCGTTTTATGCAAATTTTTAATTGAACAAGAATTCTAGAATCTTAATGAGGTGATAATAGGCATTGTGGTGTGCACGAATCCATTCCGGCTTCGGTCTTCGTCATCGGATCATATCAGGTACGTAGAGTTGGGTGGTTTAGGAGGGTGAAAAATCTCTTACGGTTTCTTATTTACACAGATAGGTAGTTCTTGTGGGATCAAACGAAATTTATTGCTTTCGGTGCAAATTCCTCATGTTCTGCTGCCTTTGATGCAGGTTGCTGTTTGTTGTGAGTTCCATTTTAGTTTAGGCGACTTGTAAACGGAGCTGTTCGATGAATGGAAAAGGTGTTTTCTCTAATTTTCACGCCTCTTAGGATTTTGAAGTTAATTTTCCGTTTCTAGGGTGGCAGTGTCGCATTTCTCAATGGAAGCTACGTATTACGTATTTGCAAGCATTGCGGGAATCTATTGGTAGAGTGGAAGAATTGTAAAACGAGGAGGTTTGGTATGTTTCACTTTATCTGTTGAAGATGTGCAAGTTTATTTGCATCCGTAATACTGTCTAAGACTGAGTTTCACATGCCTTGCTCTACTTTGTTTCTATTGGAGCCTGAGAGCTTTTGTCGCGAGCGTGATTTAATGGAGTTGTTAATTCAGTAGATAGATGAGACCTAGGGCTTTTTCAGTTTCCTGACTTTTATGATTAAATATTCTCAGCACAAGTGCTTAGATACTCCGTGCGTGAGCTTGAGATGGATTTAGCGATGAATACTTGCCGCGCTGCACTTTTAAGGATACATGTGAAGCGGTGAGCAATGAACGTTGGACATTGTGTAACTTCGTATAACCTGTGCAGGTCCTGAAGTTATAATGTGCCCTTTCTTTTAAAGAATTATTGCGGTAAGGTTTGCGAGTACTATACGGAGGTCGTAACTTCTTGCTTTGAGGAGAACGTTTGTGATGTTGTTTGGAGAGGTGTTTTTGATATCTCATCTCAAACAGCAGAGAAAACAATTCGTGGTTACTTCTCTTAAATGGGGGAGTTTGTTCAAAAAGGAGTATCCTAAGCAGTTTTTCTAGACTAGTTCTTTTTAGAGTTCTATTTTTTTATGCGCTGTATAGTATATGTTATAGTTTAGTATATGCGTTGGTGGTTAATTGTGCTCCGGTTCTAGCTTCGGCGAGCTCAGTCCTAGCATCGTACTTTCGACTGCGCGTTCAATAACGCTGAGTGATTTTTCATCCTGCTTACTCAACGACCAAGTTTTTGAAGCATACGGTAGGGCAGGAGGTACCTTTGAGTTGAAAACGTGGGTACGGAGTCGGGTGTTCTTTGTTCTCTCCACTACATCCTCGATACCCTTGAAAGCTCCCCAAGCCGCTCGCTACCGCCTGCTCAACTCTGAACCTTAGTCGTTCGTCATGTTGATTTCCCGACATAGATAGAAGTAACTCGAGCATTCGGAGATATTCGTTCCGTTGAACGTGAATGGGACATATGAAAGCAATCCGTTCCTTATAAGCATCGTTTTTGTGAGAATTAATCGAAGACCAACCTTTCCAAAGGCTTCATCAAAGTCGACAAGCATTCGTTCAGCTTGTTTAGTGTTATAAGAACGATGTCATCACCAAAGCGAAGAAGACGCAACTGCTGACCATCGATCTTCACTTCCATGTTGCCCCATTCCAATGTTGGCATGACGTTCTCGAAGGTGGCGGTAAAGAATTTTGGCGAGATGATATCGCCTTGCCTAACCCCTCTTTTACGTCAATGTTAATATCGTTGCAAAATGGTGACACCTTGGTTGTGAAATTTTTGTACAGCTCACGAAGAATCTTTATGTACTGGGTAGGGACTCCTTAACTGTCAAGGGCTTCCACGACTGTTTCTATCTAAATTGAGTCAATTGCCTTCTCTAAATCAATGAAAGTGAGACAGGGCGGTCTTTTGTACTCTTGCGGTACGTTGGTGAGTCTTGTTATCGTGTGGATGTGGTCCATCGTACTAAATCCTTTTCGAAACCATGCTTGATCACATGGATGCCCTTCGTCCAGTGTTTTGTCAATCCTGTTTGGGTCGACACGAGTGAAAAGTTTGTCGACGACACACAGCAAGCAAATTGGGCGACAGTTGACAATATTGTGTAGGTCACCTTTATTGATCGGTAACACGGTTTTGCTGGTCTTCCATTGAGCAGAGATCCTATTTCAGGCAGGTAACATGTGAAGAGCCGAGTCAGTATGTTTACGAGCACTGGCGGAAGGTTCTTCACGTGTTCTGGTTTTATCCTTTCCGGACCTGGTGCTGTTCGATTTTCCACCGACGAAATTGCATGTAGGATTTCAGAAGGGAGAACCGGTGGTACAACATATCCATCCTCTTTTATTTCATATGACATATGACATATTTCATATATTTCATATTTCATGAAAGGTGGTCATGGCTTTCAAAGAAATCCGAGTAGTATTCGTGAATGATTTTCTCCATTGCCTTTCTGGACGCTGTAGCTGTTCCGTCTGGACTCGGAGTGCGTTCATCTTGGTCTTGTAATTGTCTAAGCTTCAGTGTTCTTCGCAAATGCTTTTTCGTCTCTCTATGAGATCTTTTACTGCCTGTGTGCATTGTTTTCGCAAATTCGGACGTCAGTTCGCAGTTGCCTGCAGCTCGTGCGATTTCACGCTGGCGTATCAGCTCGAGTGTTTCTGGAGACAGACGTCTCTTGGTGACTTTTGAACTCTCAGCTTTCATAGCGCTAACGTGAAGATGTTGAATGAGCCGATCGTATTCTTCGTGAATGTTATCGACAACGACATCTTCCCAACAGTCGACTAATGAGTTGAATAAGTCGCAGTTTATGGTTGTTCTGGGACTTCAGTTTTTGGATTTAACGGCTTTTTCTCCATTCTGCGAGAAATAGAATCTTGCACGAATGAGGCGATGGTCTGATTCCATGTAGAATTTTGGGAGAACAGCGACATTGGTTAGGCAAAACCTTCTATTTATTATGATGTTGTCTATTTCTTTATGGTACTCTCCATTGGGACTCTCACGTCCAGCGCTGAGAGTGGGGCTTCTGGAATTGCGACCAACCATTGTCTTGGTCGCCTTGATAATCTCACATAGCCGCTTACCCTGTACGTTCCATTCTCATTCGTTGGTCCTAATGTGTCACTTTCCAGACCTTCTTGGTCCAATCTTGGACCATTCATGAAAAATCACCATTCATGACCTTGAAGATTGTACGGTCTTCTCTGTAGAACATCTCCAAGCCCATTTAGAACGGTTCGACTTCTTCTTCGTCATAGTTTAATGTCGGCGCGTAAGCGACGAAGACTGTTAAAGCCGGAATTGTTCCACGTCTTTTAAATCGTAAACGTCCGATTTGGGTTGTAAGTTGTTCGAATGAATCGATGTTCATGGACAAACTCATGCTGACGAGAACGCCGACGCCGCCGCCTTCTCTACTGTCGCATGTTCCGAGGAACAGTTCTTCTCCGGTATCATAGAGGGCGTTGAAAGGCTGGCCTCTTCTCGTCTGGGCCAGGCCGATGACACCTTACTTTATCCTTCTTGCTTGCATGAACATGTCTTCAATCGAGGACTCGGATGCAAGTGTATGTGCATTGTAGGTACAGATCGTCATCACAGTTCTTTGTAATCCAGGCAGCTTACATTGGCCCTGAGATTTAAGCAGCCTCTCCGTGCTCGTCCTACTCAACACTGCGAAATGGGGAGTTCTTTCGGGGCCAGGGAAATGAGGCGTGTTTTTTTTTACTGTGTTTATCATTTTGTTACCCACGTATAGCTTGCTGGGCTCTGAATGTGGGGGCTGGGTATACTCATGGGCGGCTTGCCAGTCTCCCTCAGAATGGAGCTCATTTGTTGAAGGCGACTCCTAATCGCCTCCCATATACTTCCCACTCACTTGATTGCAGGCTTTTGGCCGAATTGACTCATAGAATACAATCCGCATAAACAAGAACGCACCCAAATACGAGTGCATGAATATATCTCGTAAATGCAGAAAGAATGTTCCAAATCGGCGCACTAGAAACAGGGAGTCCATCCCCTGGAACACCCGCGTCTCAGGGAAGCAAAGGTCGTTTTTGGCCCACGATAAACCCCTTATCCGCCACCTGAGGACGCGCCACATAGCCTCGCAACTAACTGGCTATCGAGATCCCTCACATGAAGGAGATCTGTGGCATTCCTATGTAACTACCGATATTCTCATCATAACTATACGGATGCATCAAAGTTACTGGTCATCATTTGCTCATGATCGCCTGAATCACCATCATCCTATCCGCACGCTAATCCTGTTTAACATCTAGTGACACAAGCATGTAAGGTCTGCTTGTAACATCAGTTTTTTTTGCATGAGCTCTTTTACTTCATCATTTCTCATTTCGTTGTATCCAAGAACAACACACATGAGCAATGGAGGCCATGCCTATTCCTGCCTAGTTTTCAGGACTTTGTCGGAGTTGACGTGGGCTTAATTGTTGAGGGTGACCTCCAAAATTCTTCATTATCTGTCACTCGAATGAAGGTAAAAGACGCACACATCCAGCTTTCCGAACTCCATGTTTACACAGGTGTGATATCGTATTGTTTGTGCAGAGAAATATCATGCTCATTCTGAGTGAAAATAGTTTTTCACCGCATCCATGATGCAGGAGGCTCTTCCGTTTTGCGCATGAGTTTAGCTCGTGCTTGAGGCTTTTTGGTATTCATTATGGATGTCATCGGGCGCTAATGATATCTTTTCTTTTTAAAACCTGGCAGTAGTCGTGCTAGGGTGTTCCTAGCTCTTCAGTGCAGGTAGCCGTCGTCACTTGTCTATTGTAGGCAGAAAACTAATCGTAGACAAGTCTGGCATCGATTTGTCGACCTAAGATGAATGTGAGGCTTGCTTAGCCCTCGTTGTAGTTGAGGCGTGCCTCGTTGTACTTCCACTATCCTACCAGCGCTCACAACATGAGTATAAACATATAATGATGCTGAGATATATGCAAAACTCCGGGCCGCAGGTGTCCGCGGTGGAGAACAAGTAATACCCTACCGTGAAAGCTTGTAAAAGGCAGCAATAAATAAAAAGTGAACATTATAAATATATACATGTATTATGTAAAGACCACCGCGAGTTATTTTCCGAGGTAGACATGCATACGTATATGCATATATATATATATATATATATATACATATATATATGCTTCCGTGGTGCTTGTGGCGCAGTGGTTGGAAGCGACATTACGACACGCGCGCGGAGTCGATCTCTGCGCCCATGGTTCGCCAAGGCTTCCGTCCCTCCGGGGTCGGCAAATTGGTATCACACTTGTCTGCGAGGGTAACAGCACTGGCTCCATATATCGGCAGGCAACCGCGAGTCATTGTAAAGGTCAGATACGCATTCAATCACCTCCAAACGGTGCTAAGCTAAGTCGAATGCATGGTGCATCCTTCAGGGATTTATCAACGCCGAGAGGTTTTTTCTTTATCCCTTTATTTATGTTTCCATTGTTTTGTGTATGTGTGTTCCTCAGAAATTAGTAGCATTGCGAGTTTTCTGGGGACCGAAGGCCAAATGTTACTTAAATGAATGCATAATTAATATAACCGGAAATACGACCAGTACGTAGACCATGTCATCCGCTAGGGACACTACAATATCCATACGTCCTCCGCGCTACCCTACTCCCTCTGGGCTACAGCGAGAACATTTTAACGGCGCTATACCCAAACGTCGATAGTTAGCTGAAAGCTGGTCAAATACACAATGGTTTAGAGCAAAAGAAGTCGTTTTCTAGATTTAGTAATTAACAAAGACCTGTTTTCAAGGAGGTTCATTTGCTAGTAATTTGATAAACTTTTGGCTGTTGATGTATTCTGATCACCATTGTTATTGCTTGGAATGTGCAGATATAGAAAGGACTGAAGTAGAATCGATGGGTGCCAAATGCTTCGAAATGCTCGCGGCGTTTTTTTTGGGATGGACCATAGTAATGCATAGTAAATAGTAGATGCATATCATCCATGCTCATATCGGAGTGGAAAGAAGTCTTTTCTTCAATTCTGTCGCGTAAATAACCACTAAAGCCCTCTGAACAAAAAAGGATAAAGCTCTCGGCGTTGATCAATGCTCGAGAGATGCGCTATGCATTCGACTTCATTAAGTATCGTTTGAAGGTGATTGAATGGATATCTGGTCTTTACAATGATTCGCGGTAGCCTGCCGATGTATCGAGCCAATGACGCTATCCTCCCAGAAAAGTCTCGTACCAGCGAGATGGACCATGGGCGCGGGAATCCATCCCGTGTTGCATTGCCCCTTCCACCACTGCGCCACATGTGCCCTTATCCTCTAAAGTAGCATCTATTAATTTAATGAATTTTAGAAATTATTTTTTCTGTATTTCTAAGGGGATTCCCAATGTATGGCAAGATTATATACACTGCATAATACGTTGAGGAATGTGTTTTTTCGTAGGGCGTGGTAATTAAGGGATCGCGGTGAATTCACTCTGGGTGGGTGGGGAGGAGAGGAGTGGCGATGGTGGAGTTCAGGTAATCAGAGAAGCGTTTAATTGTTAGGATTTATTCGAAATGATATCTCATCTACCAGTTATCCGTAGACTTTTCGCTAAATTGACATGGAAGGTAACAATTCGGCGCGTAGTGCGGCGACAACTTGCTCGCGAGCACGCATGGAAAACTATGCGTCTCAGCATTTTTCGAAATCTGAAACGAATTGAATAAGCGTTTTTTGTACCACTCGTTTCATGTCGATGTAAAGAAAGTTGGTATGCATCACAAAATACAGTTGTAAAAAGATGAAGGATCGTGTCAACATACTGGAAATCGCAACGAAACAACAGCAAGCACGGCTAGAGTGCCACTTAGGTTCCCTTCTGTGGTGTTGCCAAGGGTGTGCCAGAATTCAGTGCTGTAACTACTATTTCAAACAGGAGGATCTGTAAATATGAAATCTAAATGAGTTTCTCGCTTTTTAAATATACCACTGAAGTAGACGTCCAAAGTATTGCGAACTACTCACGGAGCGCCGGAACGATGTTTTCAGTTATATAACCAGAACACACCATATCTACCTGGGATTCGAGTCTCTGATTTTCGACACCTATACCGTTTTCGAGATGCAGGAGAACACACATGGATAGTGAAACACAGATGTGCAGGTCATGTGGTTAGAAAAACAGCACAAATGGACGAAACGAACTGTAGAATGGATTCCACAAGCAAGTATGTGTCCTCTACGACAAATACTTACTTGTTGGGCGGTCATTTTCGCAGCTCAAGTGGAACAACTATACTCGCAGTTGCAGTGGTTTTACAGGTCACCGTATGAGACGCATAGTCGCCAACATTTTGGAATCAAAACATCACCATTGCCGACTACCGCGTGTCAATGAGAGGTGAAAAATCTGCTGGGGTCAGCATAACTTGTGAAGATGGGCCGTCTGAAATCTTTTGACTGTGAACAGCCCCTAAGGGATGGGTCGTTTACTGAACTTTACTAAGTACACTAAGAGGTTACTGAATGGGTACATGGCTGATACAATGGCTCGTGCGGCTTACCTGTTACAAATTGGCGCTGCTATCTTCCTAGACACGTCTGGCCGCAATTTGCGCACCCACTCACTTTGCGTCAGTTTAGGAAAACGAGGGTGCTCATCATAGTTCAAATTCGTTGAGTCACTTATTATTGAATTTCTAAAAGTGTCACAGTTTTTCTTTTGCTTCCTTTTTGGTGAAATTCCGACGCTGTAACGCAGTCGAAAACAAGGGCTGAAAGGAGTGACTTGCTGCACCCAGATAACAGCAGTGTGATTTATGCATATTGGTGCTATTATCGTTTTTACATCAGCGTGCGTGTAGCGCAGTGGTCAGAAGCGCTCTACGACACACACATCCGATCGATCTTCGCATCCCAGGCTCACCGAGCCCTCGATCCCTCCGGTTTCGCCAAATTGGTACCAGACTTGTTTGAGAGGATTGAAGCACTGTCTCGATACATCGGTAGGCCATTGCGAGTCATCGCAAGGGCCAACTATGCATTCAATCACCTCCAAACGATGCTTAATGAAGTCGAATGCATGGCTCATTCCTCAGGTATTGGTCGACGCCTAGAGCTTCTATCTTCACTTACTGTCGTCATTCCAAGTTCTACTCGAAAGTTGGCAAATTTCCTTTCAGTTTACAAGAGGCCGGAACTGACTGAACGTATTGAGGTTGTGTGAAAGCCATAACACCTCTCTCTCAGGACACCAGGAAGAGAACACGCTATGCTAGCAAAAAGCGGTGGTTGAGAAAAGGACACTCTCCTCTCAACGAAATCGAAGGTATTCTATAGCAGCTTAGATGCGGCCCATTAATAACAGTAATTGCATCAACAGTGAATTACCAAGGAAAGCGATATTTATTATGGCTCATCAAAGCATACTTAAAGCCAAGTGAAGAATGAGATGAGAAGAAACTTATTCGCAACTGCGTAGAATGTCAATGCATACCTTTAGTGTTGTGCTGCCCCTGGATTGGGAAGTTCTAGACGGTTACGAGATCGATCGATGCACGCGATCATGAAGTGCAAATGGTAGCTATAGATTGCCAGCTGCGCAGAGTTGCCAGCAGTCAATCAATGGTAACCGTCTTCCTATGCAGATCGATCTGGTATGATACAACGCTAAAATAAAAGGATAAGGTTCTCAGCGTTTATCAGTCCTTGTTGGATGCGCCATTCGTTTGAGTTCACTAAGCATCGTTAGAAGGTAATCGATTGTATATCCAGCCCGTACAATTTGCAGTGGCCTACTTGTGCACTGGTATTCTACCAGACAGATCTGGACACAGTTTTACAACCCCGAAGAGATGGAACGCTTGGTGATCCTGGGGGCGCGCTATCAAACCGAACTATGATGTTTATGCTCACTACTGACTTTATCATGTCTACTGATGTTCAAACCGGCCTAACGAGGGTTGCCAAGGTGTCCCGTACATCTCGACCTCACCCTCCGTGCTCAGAAATGGTCAGACAGGCTATCGCCGAGTTTCACGACAGTTTCGGTTCGTCGAAAGCTGCCATCCATCGTTACATTGTTGAGCGCTATCCACTTGGAAAGAACAACAACGTGATTAGTAGCAATACTCGGCTAGCGCTCAGGAGAGGTGTTGAGCGAGGACCACTCGTACAAGTCAGCGGAAGCGGTGTAAATGGAAGTTATAGGCTCGCTGAAGAGAAAGCGTCTATTCGGAAGGGCAAAGATAACGTCGACAGCAAGAAGGCAAAACCAGCAGGACCCGAAAAAACAGTCACCGTATCGGTAAAAAGCAAGTATCGAGAAGAAGACCAAGGCACGAGAGAAAGTGACGTCAAAGAAAGCCAAAAATTCTGCGATTTTCGGTGTATTTTTTGATGCTGCCGGCGTGTTTCGATCCAATAAGGTCTAAACGCTGCTGATTCTGATACGCCGAGATCCGATTTATTATGTGATCAATTTCGATAATCGTTTTCGGTCGGCCTATTACTACGATGTGATCTATTTCGTCATGGCACTCTCCATTTGGAGACTTCCACGTCCTGCGTTGAGAGCAAGGTTTCTGGAATTGTGAGTTAACATAAATGGTCTTGGTCGTCTTCAAAGACTCAGACGTCCCTTCGTTCCATTATAATCCGTTGGCCCTAGTGCGCCGTTCTTCAAACGTTCGGCTCTTTCCAGTATCACCTGTATCATTTGTCGTTCCATTGATCGTCGAAAAACTCAAGCAAGCGCCAGTAAAACGTCCAGTTTTCCCTGTCACGTGCAAGAGCAACTCAGTGCTCATCATAAGAAGAACTTAGGCCACCGGGTCGGTGATCTCCCTGCACTACGTTTGACATTCTGAGGAACCCTATCACCAAAGACTCTTGTCCATCGCTTGTCGCTCACACGCATTACGTGTGCGACCCACCTTATCTTCGATAGTTCGGCGCGTAGAAGGGTGTCAGTGGTCTTTGTACGTTTATTTAGATTGCAGCTTCGTAACCCTTCCTTTATTTGCGTGGAATAGCATCGTCCTTTCGAATGCGTCTTCAATAACGCTGAGTGATCTTTTATCCTATGTCTATAGCGCTAGGTTTCAGACGCATATGCCAAAAATAAAGAATCGTGGCATTGAGAGGTGGGTATAGAGTCGTGTGTTCTTAGTCCTCTTCAGTACATCGTCGCTGCTCTTGGAAGCTCCCCAAGCCACTCATTTCCTCTTGCTTAACTTCGAGGCTAAGTCGTTTATCATGCTGACTCCTAATGTTGCTGAGGTTCCAACGTAGGGATGGATATATTGACGGCTAGCGAGTAGCTTGCTAGTCTCTCCCAAAGTACATGGGAGCTCATTTTTTGGAGGCGACTCCTAACCGCTTCTCATATAATTCGCTGTCGCTTGAATGCAGACTTTGGGCTGAATTGGCTCGTAGAATACAATTGACATAAACGAGAAAACACCAACGCACGCAAGCATGAATGCATTCCCGTAAAAAAGAAGCTATGTGCAAAATCGAAGCAGCAAAAGGAGAAAATCTCTCCTCTAGGCCCTCCAACATCCCGGGAAAGCAGAGGTCGCATTTGGTAGGCGATTAACCCCTTATCCATCACTTGAGACTCGTCACGTTTCTTCACAACTGACCGTCATAAGATCCCTCTATGAGGAAGATCTGTGGCTTTTCCAAGTGTCAAGGTTGAAATTTTCTATGGTAACCTTAAAGAATGTGTGGTCTTCTATGTAGGAACTCCTTGAGCTCATATAGAACGCTTCGACATCAGTTCCTTCATGGCTTAATGTCGATGCGTAGACGACAAAGATTGCCAAAGCCGGTATTGATACACAGTTTTTAAACCTAACACGTCAGATCCTTGCGGTTAGTCTCTCAAATATATCGATGTTCATGACCAAACTTGTGTTGACGAGAACACCGACGCCGCCCACTTTTCTAATAACGTATGCTCCAAGGAGCAGTTGAAAATAGCTATCATAAAAACTACACAGTCATGATCTGCTTATTAGCCTTTTCGATTCAATGAATGAGCAACCATAAAATGTCCATAAAACCAGGAAAACCTAGAGTTTTGAAGAAGACGTTAACTGACAAACCGTGATGTTAGAACATCGGAAGTGACAACCGAAATACTGTTTTCCAATGATTACACTTCTTAACAAGCCGAAACATGTCGGTCATGTCGAGTTTCGTTTATACGCCACAAGATTCATTGTTTGTCCAGTTCACTCACACGTCTCATTTATGAGCTTTCATCGAAACATTCCGGTGGTCTCGTTATGGACATGAAGCAATCACTACCAGGTACATAGTGCTTTAATTTCTTTGTTGCTTTCTCTATTTTCTAGGCACTTTTTCGTAAGACACTCATTGGTAAGAGAAAAATATTGTTCGAACTAGTGATCAACACTTGTTAAAGAACGCCGACTCTTCTTGGTGGTATTCTCAGAAATGTTAATGAAGTCTTAGCGTGAACTAAACTAATCGATCTGCATCATAAACATGCCCGAGCCCTTCTTTCGTGGCTTCTATAAAATAGTAGCCATGCAGACGAAAGTTGGTTAGTCTAATCTTGTACTGCCTTAATCCGATTAGAATAAGCTCCCATTATCAAGGCTATGCAGGCATCCATTACAATTTGCCGTTGAAAATTCTCATACACTTTCCATGTATATCAGGTACTCCGTTTCTTCAAGTGTAGGATGTATGTTGGATAAAATGCTGATGGGTGGACCAAAATTATCACCAATCCCTCTGAGGGTGAAGCTCTCCTATCAACGAAACTACCACCGCTTTGAGCGAGTTTCCCATTTTCAATGTTTTTTAATCGTATTCGGTTGAGCTTTTTTGCCAAAATCGATGGAAAGTGGCGGTTCAGTGTTTCGATGAGTTGCCTGAATATAGCATGTTATTTTGTGTCGATCGTTTGGCAGTTCAACCTCATTCCGTTTCACAAGAATGGTCACCAAAGTGCGAGGAGCACTTAGTAGTTCAAGACCTCGTGATCGTTTTTTCGGAATCATCCGCTAAACGGTCTAATTTGTTTCATCTGGGAAACCATGGCTTAGAGTCCAAAAATTGTAATGCAACATAAAAGCTTAAGCTCTTGGCGTTGATCAATCAAGGATCGTTGGAGGTGACTGGTTGCATATCTGGCCTTTACAACCACTCGCGGTGCCCTACCGATGTACCGAGCTAGTGCTGTTATCCTCCCAGACAAGTCTGGTACCAATTTGCCGACCCGGAAGGCTTAGTGGGCCAGGGGTCTGGGAATCGATCGATCTCGTGTGTATTGCAAGGCGCTTCCGACCAATGCGCCACCCGCATCAATGCGAAATAGAGTGAATTCGATACTCATGAAGAATTCGATGGAATTGGAGAAAGCTTTGCCGAAGTCGTTGCCCAACTTAACGTCCGTTAAAAACCCGAGGAGCAACGGTTTTTTTCCAATCATTAATGTATTTGCCTACCCTCTTCGCTACCATACATCCACTATTCAAATGTTATTGACCTAGGCCGTAAACATTTAGACTCCTTCCTGAGTTGTTATTTCAGACCTCTCTGACAATGAGCAGTGTCGGAGCGTTAACACATCAACGCTACAACCATCAAAGTGAGTTTCTGACAAACAATTCTTTGGTGAAGCGGTGACTGCTAGTCAAAATTTTCCTTCACATAAAGCATTGACGCTCGGAGCGCACTCTCGATTTTATTATAAGTAATTTCTGAATTAATCAGAGTAAGTGTTGATCTGTCATTGTAAAAAAAGCATGCAAATTACGTCTTTGGCTTTGAATCGGATGTCATGAAAGAAAATTTCGATTCTTTGTGAGTGATAAGTTTGGAGTTGAACAATCGTTTTATTCAGCTTCTCCGCAATTCGTCTACATAGCGCTCCAAACTCTCCAACTACGGTGGCGCCTAATACTGCTCCTTGGCCTCCACCGCCTATTTTACCTAACACGCCACGCTCAATGGTGAGTGGACGTAATTTAGTGTAGCTGAACTTCAATGGCCATAAAACTTAGTAGCTTTGCTCTCAGCCAACACAAAGCCTATGTGGACAAGGTTTAGCTAAAGTGTAACGAAATTCGATTCAGAGATAGGAATAAATAGTAGCACTGTCACCACCTTTACCTCAGAATTCTTTGTTAATTGTCAAAATGTATGGTTATTGACCAAGAAATCGCAAAATTAAAGTTCCTTAACAACTGAGCGTGCTCACACGTTCGTCATTGGTTTACTTTTAGCTCGGCATGCACATGAAAATCTCGAACTTATTTTAGGTGCTTCTGTGTCCTGCTTGGACATGAGCCTTCCGCCGTAGAAAAATATTCTTAAGCTAGTGATCAGTAAAAGAAGCTGCTAGAAAACATGGCGTCTTTATGTGAAAAATGTTCCCATCGAGACCAGATTAAGATCCGTCCTATATATAATGGCATCGCCGAGTGAAGTTACCCATTCGAGCGGTGCTCTACTTTAATGCATTAGACTCCTTGCGACAATAAACACATACTTAGTGAGGGAACTACATGTGGAACATCAACTTCGATTATCGGCTCCGAAGAAGACGAAGCCGTTGAAACGTATTGTCAATAAAAGTTATATAACAGCCTCGTGTCGGAATCGCCATCTTTACAAATTTGGGCAACTTTCAATGAGAGTTCGTATCCTTGTAAACTGCGAAGTAACCTTCACTATATTCGTGAACTGCTCGTCATCGTTCAAAATATCGGCGCTTTTCGACAAGCACATTTTGGCCTCCACTATACTATTGCCATCTCGCCCAAAAGGATCTTAAAGTGGCTAAACTTTATGGTGCTGATGGCAGTCTAGTTCTGGCCGACTCGCATATCTTTTCCATTCTTAAAAAAGTTTACGTAAGCTATCTTGAGCTATCAACAATCGGTGATTATCCGATAAGGAGTTGCTCAGCATTTAGTAGGAAGCCCCACTGTCGAGTACCTCTATGCGGTAAGCTGATTTCTCTGAAAGTCGAATGCGTCGGCCGTTCGTTTATGACTAATACTTTTTCTTCAGTATTGATCAGGAGACTCTCTTAGAGGTTCACTTTATTATGTTTTCCATCTTGACTTAATGTAACCATTAATAGGCATGGTCATGATTGGTCATGAAATTTTTTTCAGCTTCACGGATCTTGCAATCATTATTATTTACTTCAAAAAGCTTTACAGTCTTCTAATGCTGCCCGCTAACATCTCTCTCCTCATGCGTTTTACGTTTTAGCAGATAACCCGCGTCAAACGGTTAGTGGTTATTCTTAATGTTCACTTCTTTTATAGGCTAAACTGTTGCAAAGATTTCCAGCATTTGGCAGTAATTTTACGGAGTTCGTGCTTCACGACTTCTCGCCTATACTCGTCGGTGAGAAGTGTCAACACTGATGATAGAACTGATTTTGTAGTACGTCGGAGAACACGTTATAGAGCAATATAAAATAATCCACTGTTTTTCTTCAATGAGTAAACACGAGCTTGATATCATAGCATTTACTACTACACAAGAGCCGACGTTTCGATGGTTTCGCCTTCGTCGGAGCCAGGAAAAGTCGAATTGACGTGCAATCTCCTCATCCTTATTTCCATAACCGTAGCAATAAGACTTAACACATAAAATGACATTCGCATAATAAACCGAATCTTTTGAAAACCCGCTGTTTTGTTTGTTGCAAGTCTTCTGGCTACTTGGTGGAAAGGAGTCGTGCAGAATGTTACATAGGTGAGGAATGTGCCAGAGTCTGGTCATCTAATCAGCCTGGGAATGCCAAGGCTAATAGAAAGTCGGTCGGGGAATTATAAAATGATTTCGTAATACATAAAGAATAGACAGCATAGCAATATAGGATTATCGTACTAAACGTGTAGTAGTATTTAGATATAAACAGTATTCGCTCCGGGAGACACATATCACCCACTGCATCACTAAGTCGCTTTTTTTGCATTTCTCCCAGCCAATTTCCTACCTAATGGTTGCATCAGCAATCACCGCTCAACGGGAATGATCTAAGGGGCGCAACCTGTTACCGAACCTAGTTGAGCAAGCGCAGGTTACAGTCTGGCCTGGAGCAAGAATTTTACGAATTTAGTATGTCTCAACATCACAGTAGTTGTATTTCACATCATACTTCTAGGTGAAAAATAATAGTAGGCGTAAATAAAAAAATAGCATAAACAATAGTGGACACCGGATGGCAAACACCTCATTAGACATAATCTGTTGTAATATTACGCGTTGTAGTACTGTTATTTATAAGATAGAGTTATATCGTGTAAGACCAAGAGATATGACTATTTGCAAGACACTCGGTTCCTTCGCAAAGGATATACATCGTTTTTAACTTGTCATTGGAACGCTTAGGTGTCTGCTAACCCGGCCGCTTATTAGTTTGAGAAAATGCGCTATGTAGAATGTGATGCCATTACGAATAATTCTGTAACCACAGAATCATTCGAGCCGACACCAAGAAAAACACGAGAAGCATTGCGCATTTTGTTACATGGTACTTTATTCATACTCTTTTGGTGAGAACGTGGCCAAGAGTAACTCAGCTTTACTATAGCATAGGTTTACTAGCTTTACCATAGCATAGGTTTACCATAGTTTACCATAGGTTTACTCTTAGCGCATCGGGATGAAAATGTCGAACTCTTTCACGGCCGCTGACCAAATCTCGGTCGAGGCGAAATCTTACCTGTACGTCGCAGTACGACATCCAGAAACACTCTCCAGATGCGTTGAGATGGCACGCATTAGGATTAAGGAATATTTTAGAGAAATTCCTGCTATTTATCTTGCTTTTAAAACTTTCTATTTTATCTAACATCTTCTATACCAGTTCACAATAAACTTTTTGAGTTACAGTGGAAGTTATTTGATTGGGAGACCGTGAAAACCAATCTTAGTGCCAGTTTTCTTAATTCAAACCGCACAGAAGAATCGTCCATAGTCTGTATCCTAGAAGAGTGACGAAAATTTTTTTCAAGAAAATGAAGACAATTCAATTTTTATGTCCAACCTCCATGCTTGAGAGAAAAATGGGCTAATTAATAAATTATGTAGAAATCACCGATTCTTCCTGTATGCAACGTTAACCTACAACTGATGGATATTTTCAATCGGGAAGTGCCTCAAATAAAATGATTCAGTAACGATCACTTGCAACCGCGATGTGCTCATTGTTTAGAATCTGTCAGTAAAAAATTGGTTGTCTTTGCTTTTAGGCTGTTATGAGCAAAAATATTGAGTGTACGAACTGCGGTACTAAAATCGCTAGCCCACGGAGGCGTAATGCGGACGGAGAAAACGAATGCAAGTGAGTACGGAAGTGGCGATGACTTTTTAATTAAGTTTATTACCACAAGCAAAATAATGCCTGATTATTTCGAGACTTAAAACAGCGTTTTCCCTTTCAAAGGATTACCGCCTCGTCGTGGCTGAGAGCTATTCCTGGGTGTTAGGTTGCGATGTAGAGCAGGGGGATCCACTCCTCACCAGGGTCTCACAAGCTAACATGGAGTCCGACGTTTCCATCGGAATGCCTAGCTTAGAGTAAGCCAGTAATAGGATCCACCACCGTCCTGGTATCAAACTAGTCGCATGGTGGCAAATCTCCCTCTGATCCATAAGGGCAGCGACTGCCTTTGGTGGCGACGACCAGGAAAGACTGGCCAAGTTGACCTTGGGGCTCCAGGGAAACACAATTGCTGAACAAGCAAACTCTGCAAAAAATAGAAATTATGCTGAAGCACGCGCAACCAGTGAGCACGGGCTATCCAAGTCTGAAAAAAAACTTTCTTGTTCGGACGTTATCGACTTATAACCGTGACAAGCGTTTCCGAAAAGAATGCACAGGATTGTAAGTCGAAAACTGACATATTCCAATGGCCCTTGTTAAGTAAGAAAAAACATCTTTGTAATATTTAAGAAAGTTTTGATAGAATTCTGCTTCCGACTATTTCGTAACGAGTGTATGAAATTTCAGCGCCTGTAACTCATTGTTTCGAAAGAACGGTCGAAAGCGTCCGGCTTCAATGCGTCGGGACGCAGTCGTTGGACGACATTGCATCTCATCAAGCAGCTCTTGTATGAGAGAAGCCGAATTGAATGTGACGGACTTTGAGCGATTCCCGAAACCATTCTCGCGTCATCGTAGAAAGGGCAAAGCATCTTCAAAATGCGCTATTCTTCAAAACAACGATGTTCAACCACCTGCGCCAAATCTCTCACAACCAACTGCAGCGCAAAATTTCTTCGTACCATCGGGCGCTTCTTTTACACAGCCCTCACCATTGTTGATTTCGTCAAGAGCTCACTACAACGATCAGAATCCGACGATGATGAACTTCACCACTGAACCACCCGTGTTCAGTGCCGTCGAGATGCAACAGCAAACAACCCCGTCAAAAGTTAACGATGAGCTAAGTTACACAAGACGTCCTCATAGTGCTTTCTTGGAAGCAGATGTATTCGTTCACTACATGCTGACTGCAGCTTCGAATGCAAACGCGTGTGTAGTAAAGCATGAATCGGCAGGAAAGAATTTTAGTTTGACCGATCAATACACAGAAAATCATCAGGAGCAGCCGTACAGAAATATTGTCGATGATTCTGTGAAGCAAGAACTCGTGGAGAAAAATACATTCAACGATAACCAGTTCGACGATCAACATAATGAAGCATACTCTATTTCTAAGAAAGAGTGTCTAAGCGATAGCTTTCTAAACAAGTCGCCCTGTGTCCATAAATCTTCGTCCGAAGTCGACTCAGTGAGTGCAAGTGCTTTCGAAGATGCTCAGAGTGAATGGCTCGGCCTGTGTAAGGATTGCGGTGATGAGGAGTGCGATGAGAGCACGCCTTTTTTTTAAAAATCATTTTAACAGGTCTTCGAAGGCATAACAAGTTTTGTAATATTTTTTTTCTGTTGTTCTCCTTTTGTGTTACTACTCAAAGTGTTCACTTACTTTTGAGTAGCAGAATTGTTTTTTAATAAATTTTTTCCGTTAATTTTCGTGTTTCCTTGGAATGGTTGAGTGTGATGGAGCTTTTTTACAGCTTTTTAACAACTCGTTAAGCCATCAATTCAAAATAAGAGAGGAGGCAATAGGACAGTTGTTTCTCATATATTTTGAAGCTTGACTTCACTTTTCACTGGTTCAAATCTCTCCAATAACCGGCTTCGTGTGTTACAAACTCTACTGGCCCTGAATAGGTGGAAATATCACAGTCACAAGTGGTCTTCATTATCAGCGCACATATTTATGTCTGTTGAAGTGCCAGCATACTTTTCAATCACAAGGAAATGTTTTGCGCTACCAGGTCGAGGGCTAATTTTGAGTATGTTTTCGGTTGATCAACAACACCTCGAGTGCATGACAAGTCACAATTGGTACATTCTCGCACAAAAACAGACATTTTCGACGTTCTCAAACTGCTGAGCCACGTCGATTCCGTCTTTACACGACTATAAAACTCGTGCGAAATAAAATTAAAAGATGACTTAAAACTAAACTTTTGTTTAACCTTGGTTACAATAATCGATAGTTTTCCAAATTACTGAGGCGCCATTGACTTGATATAAAACTTTTATTCGCCCAGCGTATCGACGCCTTCACCTTCTTCAGGATCGCGCTTATTCGAGTGGATGGTTCAGGGCTGGTTGTGGTGGCGATGTGGTTGTTTTTTGTTAGGAAAAGTTGGTGGAAAAAAGTTGTGAAGGAACGTTAGGTTAGCTTATCAATGAAGCAAAATAATGTGAAGACTAATTGTGGAAAAGTGTGCACGTGCCCAAATTTTGAGTAGAAGAAGAAAATCCGTCGGCTTCCATTCAAATCAGTTATTAAGGCAATAGACAGACGGTAACCTGAAGGAAACTATAATGCTGATTTGACAGCATTATTGTGGTGTAATTAGCTTCATTGTTGAGTAGAAACCAAAAAGGAAAGTGCCTAGATAGTTATTCAGAATCATTGAAGTGGTCACAGATACGAAAGTGATCCATGGAGTGTAACCAAGCACGGAAACCGATGCTTTAATCACCGTTATATCTTTTTTCAGTTTCAAACATGTGGAAAGAAGGCTTCCTTCATTATCGATAGTGTGTTAAACATCGTTGATGCAATCGCGCGTGTATCTCATCTCGTTCCCGAGATCGAACCTTCTTGGGAGGAAGATTTGACTCCTCGCCTTTTTTCCTTCTGGATAGTAATTTCGAACTACTTTTTCCCAATCAGTGTGCTGATATACAGCTCCTTTACTTTATTTGACGTGACTGGTCTTCTAACAATAAGACTGATAAAGGTACTTTCAGCTACTGTAGCGAACGAGGACAAAATTGGTGGTTGTGGCATTAGTATTCGTTTTAATGATAATAGGGCGAAATGAAAATAAGAACAAGGGTAAGGATGGGAGTATAGTAATACAATTTTTAACCTCCGAGCCGTCACTTTACTTACCACTTTATGAAATAGGTCTCTATCAGGTACATAGCGTATCATTAGAGCAGTAAGGCAACGTTATCAACTGCAATCTTCTAGTTTTACATTAGCACCCAGTTTTGCGTTAGGGCTGCAAATGATAGACTAGCATTGTTTATCTCTTTCGTGTTTACGGTTATTTTTTCTTATATTAGGGCTTCATTTGTTTTGCAGATGCTTGGTCTCAACTACAAAGGCGTTCCAACATGTAAAAAACGATCAAAGCAAAGCCTTAACCTATGATGGGATTTAGTACTGTAGCTCGATCTGTTATAGAGAACGAAGCATTTCAGATATGCTAGATTTGACAGTCGGTTAAGTCCGAACCCATGCTACGTGTCATATCCTGGTTTCTCTCGTTCTGGATACACTAGAACATTCAGATATAAGAAATGAAAAAAAACTGGTATTTTAGTGTCGGCTTACCGCAAGGATTTAATTGTGGGATAGCTGTTACCCAAATGGGACATGTGCTTCACATACTAATATTTTTTTCTTTGACAATTCGAATTTTTGCAGAAATTCTCCATTGCATAATAAACGCTAAAACAATAAAACAATTCCTTTATCCACCCAACTGTTTACCGCCACATCGCGGCTGTGAGGTGTTCCTGGGTGCCGGACTGCGATGTACAGCCGGGGTATTCATCTCCTTGGGAAGGTCTCAAAACTGAGAGGGAGTCCTTTGTTTCTATCAGGAACCTCAGCTAAGAGTAAACCAATACCTGAATCTGTCACCGTCTTGGTGTCAAACTACTCTCATGATGGCAAATCTCTCTCTGAACCACTTGGGCTGCGGCTGCCTGTGGTGGTGACGACCTAGAGCAGAGTCTGGCTTAGCTGACCTGGAGACCCAGGGAATCACAGTGGATAAACCAGCAAAACTCTGAAAAAGTGGAGATTATGCTGGGGTCCACACAACCAGTGAGGACGAGCCATTCAAGTATCCAAGTGAATAATTCCTTTACTCGGAACACTGGTCAGTTTCTTATTTGCAGGAACGTATTATTGCTTGTTGACCACCGTTAAATTGCTGACTGATTAGTGATCAAACAGTTTTAGATTTCTGTTGCCCTACTATATGCTGCCTTTTTGTTTATACCTTCTTCGTTCATGTGAGAGCGCCGATGAGTCTAAGTCTACTAGCGTGAGATTCCGTGACAGAGCTGTATTTTCACTGTTCTTATATAGTGGAACTATTTAGAAAGATAGTGAATGTTGGTCTCGGAATGGTAGCCCACGTTTCAGTTTTTTCTTTTTTTGGTTTAGAATCTGGTTTTAGGCAAAACAAACAGGTACAGACAGGAAAAAAAAGGGGTCACGGGATTCTACAGACACAGAGCTGATCAAGATGTTTGTTGGTCTCTGCCTAAAGATGAGCAATGCGCTACGACTGGGATAATGCTTCGATCTCAAATGACGATTAAATATATCGTGCTTCTGGTTCTAATGTTGTGTTAAAAGAAAGATTTTGCTGGTAGTTAGTTCATTACAATTTCGCGTAAAAAGAAGCATGATGGTCAGGATAAGCTGTATGAGAGAATAAGATTACGCTCTTTGTTCAACTTTTTGCGTGCTAGTTTGTAAGCTTTTGCAGAAACTGTGCATTGACGATTCCTTCGTACTGACTAGAGAGAAAAAAGGAGAGTGGAGAGATAGAGGCAGCGAAGGAGGTAAACAGGGAACGAGTAAGGTAGGGAGGGAGAAATTAAGAGAGGCAGTTGGAGATAGACAGAAAGAGAGAGGCTGAGATTCAAGGCGTATTAGGGAAAGAAGCACAATCGTGAGATCTATTACATTTAAAATGAAGGTGTACGCCGGTAAAGAAACGTCCATAAATAGGACTTTCATTGAAAAAGTCGTGGTGAACTTCATGAACGGCACGTACGAAGGAGGAAATTTATGCGAGAATAATGGTGCGAGAGTTTGCTATTGCAGAAAAATTTTATCGAAAAGAAGGTTTGCTTAATAGGAATGTGTAAGAAGAGCGAGAAAGTCTTCTGAACAAGTTAGGATTTAAAAAATGGCGAGGCGAGAGGACTGATACCATTGAAACGAAATCAGAACGATGTGATGGTGCAAAACTGAACGATCCGTCAGCCTTTATTATATCGGCCACGACCGACTTTCTATTGACCTCGGCATTGATCAAGTGATTTTCTTCGTATTTTTGTTGAGCAAACGCGAGGAAAAACAAAGAACAAAGAATAGTAACACCTCGCGCTTGCTCAACAAAAATACGAAGAAAATCACTTTATTATATCGATTAGCACCATATGAGAACATTAGATATGGCAGTGACAGTAAGGAAGGTCTTCCCTCTCATGAGGTCAATTTTTGGGATACCTAGATGTTATTCTTAGACAGCGCACTAAACTATTTTTCGCTGGTTACTATTTCTGATTTAAACTAAAATTTCTTGCATCCTAGTTTACACCGGAGTTCTTCGAAAGAGTGCGCTCTTTTATTCCGCGCATTTGTTCTCCAAAAAAAAGATTTGACAATGAGGACGAAGTGAGGCCCGCGTTGTTTATCCTGTTCTGAAGAGTTACTACTTCGTTCAACGTTATGAGGTAATTCGAGGTTCAAAATGTTCCAAACGACCTCTATAGCTTATAGACCCTCTACAACAATTCGCATCGTGCAGTGCCATATACATCATTTGCGATGAATTATAGCCACCCTTCATGTGCCTATCTGTTTCGATCACGGGACGATAGGTTAGGCAATGAAATGCAGCCACCAGTGCTCCACCAACGAGTCCATCAAAACGTATGGGCGACAGGAAATTCTTGAATGGCACTCCTGCTCGTTCTGTAATGCTCTCCGTTCTTTTGACGCATTGTGCGTTATACCTAATTCGAAATAGATTTTGCACAGTATTAAGATTTCTCAGTTTTCGTCTTGCTATTGAAGCTGCTGTTGTATGTTTTTTTGTAATAGTTCTTTTAAGTCTTACGAATCTTAAAGTAGTGACGTCAATGGGAGAGTGCAAATCGTCACGTAATGGAAATTTGGATTCAAATCAATTTTATATGTTCTCATTGCCCCTTTTTTGGGTCATACTTTCAACTAGCAATTCCCATTTTCATACCCCTGGTGATCTTGAGATGCTGCACAGAATAATTTAGTACTTCCTCATTGCCATTCTACAACGATATTATCATTGACGTCAAAAGAGGGGTTAGGCAAGGCGAAACCATCTAGCCAAAATTATTTACCGCCACCCTCTAGATCGTCATGAAACATAGGAATGGGACAATATGCGAGTAAAAATCGATAGTCGGCAGTTACACCATCATCGCTTCTCTGATGAAATCGTCCTTATAACAGTAAACATTAGCCAAGCAAAACGTATGCTTACCGACTTTGCTGAAGGCTGTGGAAAAATTGGTCTTCGACTAAATCTCACAAAAACGATGTTCATGAAGAACAGATTGGTTTCGAATGCCCCGTCCGCGCTCAACGGAACGAGTATCTCTGAATGCTCCAGCTATGTCTATCTAGGTTGGAAAATCAACGTGTTGAACGACTTAGTTCCAGAGTTGAGGAGAAGGAAACGAGCGGCTTGGAGAGCTTTCAAGAGCATCGAGGATGTAGTGAAGAGGACAAAGAACACCCGACTCCGTGCCAACCTTTTCGACCCAACGGCACTTCCTGTCCTAACGTATCCGTCAGAAACCTGGTCGCTGCCTAAGCACCATGAAAGATCACTGAGCGTTATCGAACGCGCAGTCGAAAGGACGATGCTAGGTGTATTCCACTTCGCACAAGTAAGGGAAGGAACCCGAAGCTTCCACCTGCAACAGCAATCAAAAATCAAAGATGTCGTTCTATACACCAAGCAGCCGAAGATAAGGTGGGCGGGACACGTAATGCGTTTGAATGATAACTGGTAGGCAAGGTTCGTTAGTGACTGGATTCCTCGGGATGTTAAACGCACTGCAGGTACAGGATCGACTCGATGGTCAAATAGGACACGAAAAGCCCAGAAGAAAGATATGATGTTCGATGAGTCCCTAGAGCAAGCAGAACTCACTGGGTTACTTTTGCACGCGACAGGGAAAAATGGAAGATTTACTGACGCCCGCTTGAGTCACTCGACGATGAACGGGACTACAGGTTATGCTGTTGTTTAAGTTCTTTCCATTGAGTAAACAACCAAAATCCACTCGCTTCTAAGTGAAATTTTATGCCTACGTTGCGTTTACCTAAAAGCAAATTAGAAATTGTAGAATTAGATTCAATGATAAAGGAAGGATTGAAGGACCCTGCTTTGCCCAATCCCAGAGGGACGTGAAATGCACCAGAAGCATCTTAGTAGTTCAGTGTGCTAAAGCGGTGTTCCAAGCCGAACCAAATATCAGATTTTGCTTTGATTTCGTAAAAGGGTCAAATCTTGTTTAAAAAGTAGTTTTTCGTAATGTTGATGATTTTGGCTACGTAGTTACCAAATCGTCTTGAAATACTCATATTTTAAATCCGAGATGAAAAAGGGATTCGTATGAATGACTGCTGGGATTGTGAGGGCAAGAAATGATTTTCGACAACTAGCGAAGAAGGATGACACACGGAGAATTTTCCATAGTGTGATGTTCGTTAGTTTTGCACTTATGGAGTATTTTACTCTGGCACACTAACGAGATAGTTAGTTTTTTTGATCCATATCATTGTTTAATAAATAAATTTTGAGTATATAAAGATTCCAAGGTTTCGAACGAAAAATACTAAGCCAATTATGTCTAAAACTGGTCAAACGCGAGCTGGAATGGCAGCTGCGAAGAAGCAATACGTTCTCGAAAACCAGTGAATATCTCGCTTCTTAAAAGGGTTACAAGAAGCTGTTAAAACCCTGGCTAAAGCTTTGGCGTATTTGTCTTATTCAAAATTGTAATGAGTCGAATCCAGTAACCATAGCCGTTACTCCTTGCGGTGTATCAGTTTTCGTAGTTGCGTCCAGTCGAATCGAGTAGGGTGGACAGCGCTTGAAGAAGCAATGGAGCCGCAAGGTTGGCCACATCGATGTTTTATAGCAAGCTGGTTTAAGCTTACCAGTTGGCCATGAAAGATTAAGAATAAGGCATTCGCCATAGATCAATCCCTGAGGGTGCACAAGTATTAGACTCCTCCAAACATCATTAGAGGTGATTAGGTTGCATATCAGGCCCATACAATGACTCGCCGTGGTCTATGTATTGGATCAATGCTGCTACCATGCGAGACAAGTACGGAATCATTTTTTCGACCTTGAGGAGTGGAAGACTAGGTTAGTCTCAGGCAATGGTTGGAATCAGCGAACAAGTGCGTATTGCAAGGTACCCTTCAAGACTGCGATACGCGCTTTCCCAGTTTCAGTTATATGTTGTATACCTACTTATTGAGCTCAGATATGAGCTAATTTCTGCGAATTAAACACGTATTTATTAAGCAAAGTCCTAACTTGTACTTTAATTTTTTTTTGATAGTACTCTTTGGATAACATAAAAGACCGACTTTCTATAAATCTGGGCATAAATAATCGATATATTTATTTAGATGTTCTCATTAACCGATCTTTCTGAGCTGATGCGAGCTTGGTATAGGTCCTCATTGTCATTGTTGTTGCTGTTGTTGTCGTTGTTATTTTTGTTGTTGGTCGATGGCTGATGTTTCGGCGATTTCGCCTTCCTCAGAGCAGTGCTGTTACGAGTAGGACTGAATCTGGAATTAAGGCAAGAGCATATATATATATATATACACACGTATATATATATATATATCATCTTGCTACAAATGTTTTTAAAACATGATAAAGATAAATAGTCGAGAGGAAATATATCAAATCGATATTGAAAGGAATTTGCTTAACACTATGATCGCTTCTGCTCCAGATGCTTGTGTTCCGTAGTCATGAGATGTGAGAAAGTACCGATGACAAGAGCAGCTACCATTGTCCATGTCAGCGATAGCATGTAATAGAAATTGAGAGCTGAAGCTTCCTAACATCAACATTGTTCCAAAGAAAGTAAAAGTTGAACGGTGTGAACTGGTTGAAGATGCGAAACATTTCAGTTAGAATGCTTTGCGTCGCTTACCAAGCAGAATCAGCAGATCCAAGAGCAACTAATAGGAATATGTCGTGGATAAGAGTATTCGCGCTCTGAAAATATCACAATCTTATTTCTTCTTTGATCTAAAGAGGAATTGGATAGTTTACTTGGAACATTCTCTTTGGAAAAAAGTTAGATACTCACCAATTCGAAAACGACGACAGCAACTCATTAATGAAGCAGTTCTTCAGATGAGTGCACGAAGTTTTCGCAGCGCAAGTTAAGCAGGATAGAAGAGCGCGAGAAAGAACGAAGACATTTGAAAAGATTATGAAGAAAAAGCGCAGTGGCTAGCCATACGCCTCACTACACACGTGGAGTTTGCATCGAATTCGCGTCACGAATTAACCTCTTTCCATCTTTGGGGCTGGCAGATTGGTACATATCTGGAAAGACAAAAACAGCAACGCTATGCTTCAGCAGCCCACCGTAGGTCATATATTGACCATGCATACAATTATTCATTCTTGGCAATCGGAAATTTTGGATCAGATCCACCACAGGCAGTCGCACTCCTTGTGAATCAGAGGGAGATTTGCCACCATAAGACTGATACCAGAACGGTAGTGAATTCTGGTATTAGTTTACTCTCAGCTAGTCTTTCTGTTAGAAACACTGTACTCCTCCTCAGCTTGAGAGCCCTTGCCGGGGGCTCGAATTCCCAGCTGGACATCGCAGTCCGACACCCAGGAACACTTCCCAGCGACGATGAGGCGGCCAACCGTTGGGAGGTCTTACATAAGAACTCTGTCAAATTGTTGTTGGAACTGTACTACGAAAATACAGCTCTTCCATCGACCTCTTACCATAGCCATAAAAAGTGGGTTTGACAGGGCGGCACAATATCGCCAAAGCTGTTCAGTGCAGCACTGCAGTGGATAATGAAGTCACTTGATTGGGATGGGAAAGGCATATGTATTAATGGAAAATTCCTACCAAATCTTCGTTTCGCCGACAACATCGTCATCTTCTCAAGAAGTACCAAATAAGCAGAGACGATTATCGATGAGGACAACGAATTGGAAAAAAGATAGGACTACGCGTAAATCTGAAGAAGACCCAGTTCATGAAAGGCACATGGTGCGCAGGAGAAAAAATTGAATTTGATGACTCTCTCATTGCAGAGACCACCTCGTATGTTTACCTTGGGCGATCAATGAACAAGGAAAACAACATGAAAGAGGAACTAGGTAGAAGAAGGAGAGCAACTTGGGCCGCATTCGGGCTTCTCAAAGAAGCCACCGACCAACTGAAGGACTCGAGAATCCGCGCTTATCTCTTTGATTCTACGGTCCTCCCAGCGCTCTAGTATGCTGCAGAGACGTGGGCTGATTCTTCAACCACGTAAAGAATACTCCGCACTACTCATAGAACGCTCGAGCGATGTTTCCCGAAATATAACCGGCATTCTCAGTATCTAGCCGGAATGCGGAGCTCTGACCTTCGAAATCTGTCACATCTTCGAGATCCAAGAAAATATACATCAACAGCGAAACATAGATGGGCAGGTTACATAATGAGAAAAACAGACGACGAAAAGAACAGTAGAGTGGACTCCAAGAGAATTCAAACGTCTCCTTGGACGGCCACCTACACGTTGGGCGGACGTGTTCGTAAAAATGTCGATCAGCTGTACCCGCAGATGCAGTTGTTTCACAGATCACGGTATGAGGCTCGAAAGCGCTGCCATGCTCGAACAAGACCATCTCCATGGACAATGATTGCAAGAGAAAGGAACGAATGGCAAGTGTGCTGAGGTCCACACAACTTGTGAAGACGGACCGTCCAAATGTCTAAGTGTCCAAGTAAATAAGTAAAATTATGTAATAACCTTAGTTCCGGTAATCGTGTTATTTTCGAATCTATGCTTCATTCATGAGTGAAGTTGGACAGTCTATGTTAACGAATATCAATCGTCTCAGGATACGCTCTGATCGTTGGCTGTTTTTGGTGGAGACAGTGCTTTTCAACAACAATGATGCTGAAATTTTCGCAAAACCGCGGGTCGTAGGTCTTTGCGGTGGGGATCGAACCTGCTATTCCCTTTCCGGAGGCTTACGTGCTCACCACCACGCCACGCGCGACCTTTGTTCCCTCTTTCTCTCAGCCTGAAGGGTAATAACGAAGTTCGACCCTCACTACAGACACGTACGGTCTGATGTTTTGCAAATATCTCGGCATTATTGTGGTTGATTATGCAGAATACCCTGTCGTGAAAGTTGTAGTGGGCAGTAAATGAAAAGGCTAACACAGTGATTTGCTTCGTAGTCAAGCAAATCGAAGAGGATGAAGCATAAAGCTCTCGTCTCGACCAATCTTCGAGGAAGGCGGCATGCATTCAACTTCATTTAACATCACAACGTTGCTGAGATATTTGCAAAACTCTGGACCGCAGGTGTCTATGGTGGGGAACGAAGGACCCGCATGGTGTGGTGGTGAACGCGCTACTCCCCGGAAAGGGCAATAGCGCGTTCGTTCCCCACCATAGACACCTGCGGTCCAGAGTTTTGCAAATATCTCAGCAACGTTGTGGTTGTATTTCGCTTAGTACCCTGCCGTGAAATAATAGTAGGCAGAAAATAAAAAGGTATAACATTCATTAAACATCGTTGGAGGTGATTGAGTGCATATCTGGCCTGCAGAATGAATTGCGGTGGCCTGCCGGTGCATCCGGTGCATCGAGCCAGTTCTGCTATCCTTCCAGACAAGTGTGGTACCAATTTGCCGACCCTGAAGGACGAAAGGCTTGGTGGGCCTAAGGTACGGGTATCGGCCTCATGTGTCATGGCACCTCCGACCACTGCGCCACACATGTCTGATCCACATCTTGCATGATATGTGCTCAAAAAACAAATAGGTCTTAAATTGATATGGAGCAGCCTTGTGAACAATACATTTATTACCAGTTATATTCGTGAGATTTACAACGTGCAATTTTGCCATTATTTTTGCAATCACTTGTTGCTTACACTTCCCATTTCCGGTAGCGGATGAACAGCGCTTTTCATGGTGAAATTCCACTTTCTTTGGTTCCTCAAGTATTCCTCGGAATTGGGTTCGCAGCCGTTGTTATGTGTAATCCAAGACGAGGGGATAATGATTGCCACGATGGGTGAAGTCACAACCTCTCAATCGATTTTGGAAGAAATTCGGCCAGTTCTTATCCTTCATCATCATTCTTGTGAGTGAGACATTGGCAAAACTGCGGATCGTAGGTTTCTGCGGTGGGGTCCGAACGGGCTATTGTCCTTTCCGGGGAGTAGCGCACTCCACCACCACACCATGCGGATCCTTCGTTTCTCCTGCTTTTCAGCAAGATCTATTGATCGACGCCATTAGCAATTACTCGTCAACGAGACTGATCTAGTGAGCCTAAATCGGCAAGGAACCTAGTTAAGCTGAGGCTGAAGTCGAAATCACAATCTTAACCGTTTCTCATATACTCTGCCGTTAAAAATTAAAGTAGGCAGTAAATAAGAAACGGTTAAGATCTATATTCACATATATTTAGCTCCAACAATGTTTATGTGTGTGTCTTTGTCTATTCATAAGCTAACATGAGGTTGTTACCACACATTTATCCGGCTAAGATCACGATGTTTTCGTCTTCCTCAAAGCCGATGATCCAAGTCTATGTCCACAGTCCTCTCTACTCTTTGTGTGGTGTCTTCGTTGGAACGTCGGTCGAATGAAGCTACCTCACTCGGCGATGCTCTATTATACGGGTAGACTGTGGTCATTGACTCGGATTATCGGCCTTTAGAAAGATGAAGACATCGAAACTAGCAGAATAACTATGTGGTAACAACCTCGTGTTAGCTTATCGACGGAAAATGGTTCATTGCCCATTTATACCGAAGTTTATTAAAAGCGGTTTATAATGTTTGGGTAACACTCAAGTATTTTGAAGCTATCTAGTTTGGTCTTCCTACGTGGGGAACTGCTGGAATTTTTGGGGTGTCCCGTTTTGGTGAGAAGTAAATCCTAGTTATTTTCTAGAATTTTTTGACGTCTCGAACATTAGCTTTTGTTCACTTTTTATAAGGCTTTGGAGAATGTATTTTTATCTGGGCTATCGGTTAGTTCCTGCTCTAATATAAGATTAACTTCTGCGTGGCACTGCTATATATGGTGTATGAAGATAATTTATCTAATTAGCTATCACAGTTAAGGCGTAGTAGTCATCTGCTGCTATTAGGGATAAAGTGTTTGGCACTGAGCAATTCCTTATGAACGTGGCATTCGACTCCATTAATCATCGCAATGTTGACTTTTGGGGTTAGGTAGAACAGGCTTCGCTTTTTAGGTCCAAGAATACGTACATAGTTTGTAATAAATCGTTTTTAAATCTTTGAAAAAAAATACGATTCACTATGTGCTGAAATATGTTGCTTTAAAGATGATAGATCGAACCATTTTAGGCCATTTACGAGTCATAGGTAACTCCCATTCATGAGAATACAAGAGTCTGTTAGTATAATATCCTTTATTAAGAAATGCAATAACTGTCTTACAATATGATACTTTAAGCCACCGAAGTCGTTTCCTCACTCGCAATCTTCCTTGGGTGGTAGAAGAAGCGTTACAGTCACGGTTTCTGTTGGCTGTCGATTGCCAAAATCACTGGGAAGTATCAATACCGTCATTTCAAGAAAAAATAGGTATTGTTCCGATCTATCCAACATTATCATTCTATGAAGCTTAAAGAGTTTATACTTCCTTTTTCCTCCATTTACTCTATTACTATTCAAGGTTACAAGACGATAGACTGTGTTGTGTTGTGATGTAGTTGGTCTATTATACTTTTGTTGAAATAACTATGTCCTTGGCTTGGTTCACCTTCCATTATTTGAACGTGCTTCACTTTCTACGTCTACTGGATTAGATATAACTTTCAGTGATTGCGGCTTATTATGTATAGTGAAAACAGAATGACGTTTAATAATATGGTGCACATTACTTGCATGAATATTAGAGGAACTCAGAAACTCGCCGAAATATACCCTTGAGTATTTAGCAAAGCCCGTCTTTAAAATGATGTGGGGCTTATTTATGAGTTATGTACTTTTCAAAGAGTGTCATTAGCCTTTAAAAGTTTTTTTTTGCTGCCTACTATAATTTTAACGGCAGGGTATGATGTGAAATACAACCAAAACGACGCTGAGATATACGCAAAACTTGCACCCCAACTTACATAATGTAAGGCTACCATTCAGTAAAAGGACTTGATGATATTGAGATATTTGCAAACTCCGGACCGCAGGTATCTCCGGTGGAAAACGAAAGTGCTATTGTCCTTTCCGGGGAGTAACGCGTTCACCACCGCACCATGTGGGTCCTTCGTTTCGCCTGTCTCTCGGCTAGTTCTATCGATCTCTGCCATCAGCAATCACCCACCAGCGGGATTGAACTGGGTGGTGAACGCGTTACTCTCCGGAAAAGACACTAGCGCGTTCGTTTCCCACCTCAGACACCTGCGGTCCGGAGTTTTGCAAATATCTCAGCATCTTTGAAGTTATATTTCGCCATATACCCTGCCATTAAAAAGAGTAGGCAGTAAATAAAACGGTCAAGACTTATCATTATTTAGCGTGTATAGGAGGACAAATGCTGGAAAATGTGACATTATTGATTTTTATAATCCGTGATGATCAGCCACATTCTCTTTTTTCACTGCCTCTCCCATTTAGTTCATCTTACAGGTGGGAGTTCTCTTCAACGATAGTTCGAAATTAGTGCTAAATGAAGCTGGCAGTGAGCTGGCACACATAGAAAAAAATAAAGTCAAAAAATTACTATGGCATAAAGTCTTACCCAGACTCGCTTTCAAAGAAAGTGAGTGGCTTTTAAACCTTCTTAACCAGTAATTATTTATCTCTTACTACATTGTGCTTGACGTCCATTTAGGTCACTGTGTTAAAGTGCTTCCGAAGTTTTATGAGTCAACATCTTGAAAAGGTCGGAATTAATGTGTTGCAAAAGGTGGGCTTTTGTTCAGTACTCCAAAGAGGGGCGTACAGCGCAGTAGCACATATGGGTTCGAAAATGCTCACCAGGCCCACCAATCCTTTTATCAAATTGGTTAAAGACCTGTCGGGAAGGAGAGATTCACTGACTCGATACACCGATTGACCACCGCGAGTCATTGTATAGAGCAAATATGCGTTCAGCTAACTTTAACGATACTTGACGAAGTCGAATGGACGACGGATCCCTCAGGAATGATGGATGCCGGAAGAAAGTTCAAGCCAACCTATAATTCAGGACGGACTCCGCACACGATCTGTAATTGTTCTGCATCTTTTTAATGGAACACTACAAGTTTATTTCATTGTAGTGGGTTTTTTCCATAATTTAGAAAACTCCTTAATTTCAGGGTATTTTCGATTTATAGCACCATACGAAGATTATTGTATGCCGGCCAATGGGAGCTCTTACATACGTTGATAAACCGAGAAATCTCCGTATTTACTATCACATCTAGGAACTCGGGGATGTGCCGAGGTAATGAATTTTTATTAAACAGCTGTTTTCATATTAAGAAATCGAGGGTTTTTCTTTCACTGTGTTTTACTTCTCCTATTTTTGAATTTTCAGGCTCTTATGAGTTCTATTGCACACGCGAAAACTATGGGAGAAGAGTTGATGTCGAGCAACAACAGTCGTTCTGAATCTTTTGCAATGTGCAATTTCTTTGTAAATAGTTTTATACAGCACTTTTTGTTTCGTCGCTACTAGGAAAACTTCGACGACACTTGCTCTAGGTTACTGAAATTTTCCTAAGAAACGAAAATAGTGCAGGAAGGCTAGAAGAGTTTTTCGATTCATGTTGTTGGAATTTCGGGCCCAATCGGCATCAAGTGCTACTCAAACATCGCGGCCTCAACTCCACGTTTAATGTTAGAAGCTTCCATATAGGTATTTGATAAGGTTTCTACTCTCTCATTGTGACTGCTGCTGTCAAGAATATTCCACATTTTTCGTAATGGGTGTTATAACTGACTTAGCATATTCTTTATATCTATATCTGTGGTTATCTATATCTGTTCATATATGTGTTTGATTTGCAGTACTTTTTCGTTATCTGAAACTCTGGTTTTGTAGAAACACATACTAGCAAGACTTTGTTGATGAAATGCTTTTAATCACAGTGTATTATGTTACTGATCGAATAACAGTAACAGTGACAGCCTCCCTCTGATCCATATCGTCGTGAAGGATTGGATGCGCCCTTGCAAGGTTACGTCAGGCCTCCAGTGAGGACCAAGTTGCACAACCAGTAATAGGTCACCCTCCGTACCCCATGACAGATTGTGGACACTTTGAAGTGGAAGTCACGAATTAATTGCAGAGGTCTAAAAATGAACTGCAGGGAGGAATGCCTCCTCACCAAATATGTTCTGATACAGTACGTCGGACTGTGGTTTTAACGTGTTAGTGGCATTTTACCTATTTTGTGTGAACTCGGTCCGGTTGTTCTCCACACGGAATACACAATGAAACACTTATAGAAAGCGATAGGTGTGTGAAGGAGCAATTTTGTTTCCAATGAGATTTAAATCTGGGTTTCCTGATTTTCTATTGGAGTTATGGAGATGTTTCGCTGAATACTCTGCAATCAACTTGAGCGTTCTAGTCTCTGATGAAGACGAAATCAGACGAAAAGTCGGATTCCGTGAACAAAAAGTATGGTAGCAATCTCACGCGTGCTCATAGAGAAGACGGTAAATGGTTGGTTGCTTGATTGATCCATTAACCGCCTAATTAACAAATTGCTTTTCTATTAGAACCACTTATTACATTTTTTGCTGTACCCAGTGCTTTCCAGCTATCGACCTTGTCAGAGCCATTGTTATTGGAGTATAGTCTCCGTTGCAGTTTAATCTAGCAATGTACAATATTGGTGGACACATCAAGTGGAACTGAATGGAATGGAAGGCACATGGAAAATCTTTAAGAAAGTAACTGTTTCGTCAGCTCTTCGACGGTTGTAACCATTTATTTTATTCATGAAACCACGAAGCTCTTAATCAATCAAGCACTGAGATTCATATTTTTGTTATTAAAAGCTCATATTGAAAGCATCATCACGTACAATTTTGCTCAATGAGAAGACATTTTCAGGCGCAATGACTAAAACGGAAACCGCGGTGTCTAACTTTTCACTTACTACCCATTCTTTTTTTTTGGCAGGGTGCCATGTGAAATACAAAGATAATATTGTTATTTCGACCCCGTTTCTGCTTTGCTGTGTTTAGTGTCGACTTTCCTTTCCAGATCATTCCGTTGATAGGTGGTTGCTGATAGCCATTGGGTGGAAACATAGTTGAGATATGTATTCCTTCTTTGATGAGCTTACACGAGGTTGATAATGATGTTTATTTTCGGCTAACGTTTCGACGTCTTCGTCTTCCTCAGAGCCGATGATCCGAGTCGATGGTCCTCGCTTGTTATTCGTCGCCTTCGTGTCGAGTCAGGTCTTCTTCAGTGAGCCATCTCCTCGAATGAGGCATCCTTACTCAGTGATGCCCTTTTATACACGATGCTGATGGTGGATATAATGAAAATGTTTGGTGATAACAATTTGTTTTTCTTCCAGACATAATCATCGCGCACATCGTACAGAAGTCGGTGTTATTATCTGCTAGCACAACGAGGTCCAAGGAAAGTCGGTTTCTAAATAGTTGAGATAATTTTATCGCAAGAATTTTTACTGGTGTGGTGGATTCCACGTAAACTCTCGCTCAGTGAGTGCAATCGCAAGTCCCAATCATTCGTTATTTTAACATCCTAATGGCGAGGAATAACTATGAGCTATTCCCCTTGCCACTAAGTGATGGCCTAATGGCCTTTGTATTTAATAACTTTTTAATTCCTCGAATTTTGTGTGGCTGTGAGGTTAGAGATATACTTTCTACCACGATAGTGATTTAGAGTTTTGAGAACGTCGTCTGAAAACGTGAGAAATTTCGTGTCGGCTTCCACGTTAGGGTACTGTTGGCTAAGAGCGCTCGAGAAAAAGGAGATGATGGTAATTTCGCCACATCTTGACTTTCATTTTTATTCAATGTTTTTTTGACCTGATAGCAAACTCGATCTTTAAGCTCATGCAAAGCGTATGCTATCCTACGCACGGTTGCCTTGGAAATGAATTGTGATGGTAAAAAACTTGGGGCCAGTTAAAATTGTGAGCTTTCAGGTATGGGCATGTCTCCAAGCACGGTATCCCTGGAATTTCTTGGTGCGTTACCAACCATTTTTTGACTACTATCGGAAGCGTAAATTAATTTGGTTTTCATTGCTCATGGATAACCAGTGGTATATACATTATAAACCCCATTCCATTTAGGCTAGGTGACCCAATGAACACTATGATGTTCATTTTCAACTTCGTGCATTCCAGAGTTTTCTACCTCCCTACATATACTCACTCAAGGTCTATTCGAAAGCACATCTTAGTGAAAGTGGCGAGATTAGGAAAGTCATTCTTTTAATATTTTGTTGAAAGCCTTTTTCCGAAATAACCCATCGACTGGTAATGACTGTTATTTAATTTTAATCACTGTAGCCAACGTATGTGCTGCGCGGATATTAGGGACATCGTGATGGACTCAACAACGAGTACGAAATACTTCGAAGTGCTTATAACACTGTGTCTTTATGGTCGATCATAGTAAGACACAGTAAAAGACACAGTAGCAAGCACACATTGTCTTCAAGCAATATCGTTAGCAGTAGAACCCTGAAACATAAAAATCTGCAAGAGCAAGCAACCCAATCCAACCATGTCAATATATTATTTGACACAAAAAAGACAAACCACAATAGGCAGAGCGCCTAAACACCTCAAATTTCTTCTTCATTCCTTACCTACAATTTCAGAAATGAATGGTCGATGCTGGTCATATGGAGCCGACAATGAAAGCCAATCCAATAAAGACTTTTCGAGAACTTGAAGAAGAACTGGACGCTAATCATTCAACCATCGCTCAGAACTTGTAAGAAAATGCTAACAAAGCGAAAAACTTCAGTGGATGAGTGATAAAGCTTTGCATGAAGTATGCTCTGAGCTTATTCAGTCCGGTAAAAATAGCCCATTTCTCGACTACATTGCAACGGAGACGGAAGGTGGATAATGTTCAGCAGCAAACTTTCTTCAGTGGCCTGTTTGAAGCGATATGAAACTTCCAGAGGCTCCTCAGAGGTGAATTTTCACTAAAGGAGCGTTTTTGTGACCGATTGGTGCCCTGTGACACTGCACAATTAACGCTCCAGAAACTGAGCCGGTTAAGATACAAAACTCACACCTACGAACTCTCGTCGAGAAACCATTATTTTTCCATGCACTTCGGCAAATACTGAAAAAGATACCGAGTGAGCTAAGTTGTTGTCTGTTGAAGAAGCCATCGAAGAGACTGTAACCTCAGAAAGTTTGTTATTCATAGCTAGTTACATGGTTTTAAAACCGCTGCCGAAAATTTACTAATAATTTTCACTGTCTGACGGATTAAAGATATGAGTAGGCCGATTAGAAAGACGGTGGCTGAGGAGTGGGCATCAGCAGAATTCAGTTCTTCAGAGAGACAGTATAGAAAGTGGGCGAGCGGCTCACATGGGGCACTGCCATATTCTTGATGAGAAGAAACTTATCGGTCACAGAGTGATATTTGTAGAGATCGTTGAGCTTGGAACATAATATTTTCATTATGAGTGACGATTGCAAAAGGAAAAAAAAAACGAAGGATGAAGGAATCGCATAACAGATAAGAGGAGGCCATTTATATTTCCAGTCACCTTGCAGTCTTGGAGATAGCCGAGCTAAGGCGTTCCCGCTTGGACTGGAAGAGAGCGTTGTTGAGGAGCTCGAACTAGCGCCTTTGCCTTCTGATCGACGTCATCACTAGCCACTACTTTAATTCCACTCTCCATAAATGAAGTTGGTCTACTCGTATTCCTAAAACGTCGACGCGCCTCCCTTGTGACTTCCTCAGAGGTCGTTTCGATTATTCTGGAATCCACCGACTTGTTCATTTTTTTCGAGTTAAGTAACTACTAAAGTGATATTAATGCTGAGTACAGAGGTAGCATTGTAAACCGATTTTCACTTAACCTCGGTGTAAATGAAGTCGGTTCACAATGATACTACGTTTTGTGCTAGCTGGTAATGATACCAACTTCTGCAAAATTGACTGTCCAGACAGGTAAGTTTTTATCACCGAACAATGGCGAATGTCAATAAGAAAAATGCTGTATATAAAGACGCCCCGGATGCCTAATAGCTCATTCTAGAAAAGTTCCAGTGAAGAAGACCCAGCTCGATGCGTAACGAAAACACCACATCGAGAAGGCGAACGACTGTCGACATCGACTCGGATCATCGGCTCTGAGAAAGACGAAGACGTCGAAAGGTTAGCCGAATAAACATTGGTAACCTCGTGTTACCTTATCAGTCATGTGAAATAAGCATTTCCAAATGAAAACGTGATTACTTTTCCGTGACAGGAAACTACAGAAGTTGAAAAGCGTTGCATTTTCTACCATGGTCCTTTGTTCAGCGCCAATAGGTTTTCGATTTGTGGAAATAACACCTGTTAACCAGTAATTTCGAGCGTTTTTGATAAATTCAATCTTCGATGGAAGGCGATAGAAACCACTGGAAATATCTAACGCGACACTTGAGCAGAAAACTGAGCCCAACTATATTTTAGCGTTGATTTTAAAAGTCCAGCGACAATGATGAGTTCTGAAAATGCTAGCGGAAAAGAACATTAGACCAACGATATTCACTACACATAAAGACTATGTTTGAACCAGATCCGCTAACAATGGTTTGAAAGCTCGAGTCCTTGGCACACATATAGATAAGATGGGGCGGTCAAGTAATGCCTATGAACGACAACCGTTGGACGAAAGCTGTTAGCGATTGGATTCCTCGAGATACGAAACATACTGCAGGAAGACCACCGACTCAATACTCAAAAATCTTCGCGAAAAGCCTAGAAGAAGGATATGATGCTCAACGGGTCTCTAGAGCGAGCAGATCCTACTGAGCTACTCTTACACGCAACAAGGAAAAATGAAAATCTTACCCGTGCATGCTCGCATCAGTCGAAGATCGACGGGGCTGCAGGTGATACAGGTGTTACTTTATTCGATCAGAGCAAATGAGTGACCTCGGAAAGGGCATTGTATTTTCCTTCATGCGCAATGTCAGCACCCATGTGTGTGGTTGAGTGCTGAAACAGTGACAAATTTCCACAGTGGTCCTAACGGTCATGAATGATTACTAGGAAATGAATCTGAAAAAAATCTCGATAAAGTTTAAATCCAAGCACTGCAATTACAAAATTCCATTTAGAAATTGGTCGATAAATAGAACGAAGTCCCTACTTTGAGTGCACCACATTTTCAACCTATCAATCCATCTCTATCGAGAAAGTACCAGCAATTTGCGAAAAACTGGTTCGCAGCTCTAAGTGTGATTGCAGCATCTAAAGGTAAAATTCGTTCTACTTATTTACTGCAGTGATGATGTTTCACTTATTTCCAGAAATTATTATGTGCTATAAAAATAAGAGTCGGAAAGTGTCTGGATGATTTTATTGCACCATTTTAAAATGTGTGGATCAAACTCACTGCACTAAAAACTTTCATTATCTAGTTGAAGAAAGGAATGTTTATTGGAAACGGACATCTTCTTGCTGTTGTTGTTGTTGTTTTTAACGCAGGACGTTCTTCTGGATACTTCTCGCGACAGCAGACGTTGAGGGAGCCCAGGACTGAGTGAAGACGATGACAGAGGTGACGATGATGCCAATGGACCGCACTGAACTGCCATCTTTATGAGTTCATATAGGGCGGTATTGTAACAACATCCATTTTTTTAGCTTGTTTGCACTGTCAGCGATACACATAGAAGTGGAGAATACTCGCTAAGTAAAAGATGGTCTCCATACTGCACCTGCCAAGAGCTGTAAATGTAAGTTACAACACGCTATGTGTCCTATGTGTCATACAAATGGCATAATTCTTTTTCTCCTTTGCATCGTTGACTCCGTATGGGTGAGTTCTGGTGTCTTCCAATTTCACACACTCGAACCGTAATAACTTGTTCCCAATGCACGTTGTCATGCAAGGAATGAGGGCTCCACGGAGGTGTTGATGCATCGACAAAAACTTTCTAAAAGTGAAAACAAAATTTAGAAGCGTAAATAATCGTGAACGTGTTAATGAACAGTTTGGATGACACTTTAGATGAGTGGCCAGCATATGTGCTTGACCAAGAATTAAAGAAAAACAGCGAATTCTACCCTTAGCTAGAAAAATCAGCCAATTAGGGACAGCTAATGCGTTTTCTAACAAAAATAAGCAGGCATTATAACAGAAAAACAAGGATTGACAGGGATTGTAGATAAAACAACTTTAGAAAGAGGGTAAAGACGTCATGCCATCGCTTTGCGACGTATTTTACAAACCTACGTCGCCTCTGCGGACTCGAAAAGACGAAAGTTTCCAGAAAATCTCATTATAACTCCATCGGCCACCACAATCAGCAAGAATATTCACAGTAGACGTTCGAAATAGCGTTGGCTGTAAAACATGACTAACTGACATGAGATCCTTCTTTGAGAGAGTTTTCTGGACGGTATGGAGTATTGATGGGTACGAACATCTCTGAATGCTCCAGCTACGTTTACCTATGTGGGCAGATCAACATGATAATCAACTTAGCTCCAGGGTCGAATAGGAGGAAACGAGCGGCTTGGTGAGCTGCTAAGAGCAACCACGATGTGGTGAAGAGAGGAAAAAGCACCGGGCATCGTGCCCACATTTTCCACTCCACTGCTTTAACTTAAGCGTCAGGAATCTCGCCGCTGAATAAGGAGCATGAATGATCACTCATCGCTATCGAACTCGCAGGGGATATTAGTAGCCCTTCATCCTGTGCAATAGAGCGATGTGATCCGAAGCTCCTGTCAACGTCAACCATCAAAATTCGAAGAAGCCATTCTATTCGCCAAATTGACGAAGATAAGTTGGACCGGACACGTAATTTGTATGAGCGAGAACCGATAGACGGGAGCCGTTAGTGGCTTTATTTCTCAGATTGTCCACAGTGGTTCATTCTTCTGATGGGGAGACAAAGAAGACATGAAGACCAAACAACGGAAGAATGAACAACTATGGGTAATCGATTCCGATCGGTCTGGCTGGCAAGAAGACTATGGCTTTGGTTGCCAATCGAACGGCTTACGTGATTTTTTTTTCAAAATGTGATCTTAGATGAATTCGGAAATCATATTTCCAAGACACACTGTTTACGAAATTTATGTTTCTCTTTTTTGGCTGAAGTCAAGAACTTCACTAAATCATTTTGACATATGCACCCCTGCAAAAGAAAAAGGGCGGGAAACATGTTTTGACGGCTCCATAAGTGAAAAAAAGAATATTGCATGTACAGCCGAAATTCTCCAGACCTTACTGATTCTAATCCTAATTAGTAAACTTCACTACGAGCCGAAACATACAAGGCACATTACCAGAAATACGCATTGAACCGATAAATGATAAAGAATAGAGTTTTCGTCGTTGATCAATCCCTGAGGATTGTGTCGACCATTTATCTTCACTAAGCGTCTTTTATAGGTGACTGAATGCTTACTTGGCCTTTACAGTAGTTCACGGTGATCTACCGATGGCGAGCCAGTGCTGCTATCCTCCAAGACAAGTATGGTACCAATTTGGAAACCCGGAGGGATGGAATGCTTGGTGGGCCAGAGGTGCGAAGACACGATCCATATGTCTACTGCAAAGCGCTTCCGACCACTGCGCCACAGGCGCTCTTTCACAGTCCCAACCAAAATTGGACCGGCAGTATTTATTGAGATTATAGCATTTGAAATCTGTTCGATACCCATGTGGCAAAAGATTGTTGGTGGAAAGGCTTCAGTATAGCAAAAACGCTGAGGGAGTACGCTAGGGTTTATTATCAAGACCTCTGATGAATAGCACGTTGGTTAGTCCTGTACTGCTCGAAATAATACTTGTCATTTATTTATTTGTTTAAGACGTTAAACCTTAACTTTCCTTTCATGCTCTGAAGACGGTAATTCAGGCTATAGATGCAAGATAGGATATATAAGATAGGCTATATAGGCTATATATCTAAATATATAGATATATATACAAGCAGTCGGTACCAGGCTTGTCTGGGGGAATAGCAGCACTGGTTGGATACATCAGTAAGCCACCGCGAGTCATTGTATAGCCCAGATATACATTCAATCACCTCCAAAGGATGCTTAATGAAGTCGAATGCATAGCGCATCCTTCAGAAATTTATCAACGCTAATAACTTTATCATTTTTCTTCTATATTTATATATATATATATGTCACCTGTATCACCTGCCGTCTTAATGGCTGTGGAGCAGCTTGAGTGGGATTCTGTAACCTTTCATTTCCCCCATCGCATGCGAGAGTAGCCATGTGAGTTCTGCAAACTCTAGGAAATCGTTGAGCATCATACGTCTCTTCTAGGCTTTTGGTAAAATACCTTGACCATCGGGTTGGTTGTCTTCCTGCAGTCCTTTTGATTGACACCCGATGAATCTAGTTACTTGCGGCTTCTTTCTATCGGTTGTCGTTCATTCGCATTACGTGTCCGGCCCACCTCGCTGTTGACAGTTTCGCGTATAAAATAGATCTTTGCCTTTTGAGTGTTGACGTAAATAGGAGGTTCGGAATACCTCAAACATTTGTCAATAAGATACTCACAACATCGCTCTTTCGACTGCGCGTTCTACAACACTGAGCTATCTTCCATTCTGTATACTCAGCGATCAAGATTCTCACAGATGCTCTTGAAAGCTCCGCAAGCTTCCCACTTCCTCTTGGGCTACTCTAAACCTAAGCCTTCCGTCATGTTGATTTTCTGATCTGGATAGACGTAACTGGTGCGTTCAGAGATATTTACGCCATTGAGCGCGAATACTTGATACCTGAATAGCTCGTCCTCACTGATTGTGCGGACTCCAGCATAATCTCCATTTTTTGAAATTTGCTGGTTTATTGTGGCTTCCTGGAACTCCGAGGTCAGCCCAGCGAAAGTCTGCCCCAGGTCTTCACCACCACAGGCGGTTGCAACCCTTTTGAATCCAAGGGAGATTGGTCACCATGCGACTTTGATATCAGGACGGTAACGGATCTTGGTATTAGTTAACCCTTAGCTAGGATTCATGGAAGTGCCGGAATCTTTCTCAGCTTGGGAGAGGCTGCCAGGGAGACGAATCATGCCGCTGTACATCGCAGTGCGACATTGAGGAACACCTCCCAACCACGATGAGGCGGTAAACCGTTGGAAGGTGTGTGCGAAGAGGTCACACAGAACCAATCCGGTTCTCACACGCATAGTTTTGTGAGATTCAGTCGAAGAATTATCTTTCCACAAGAGTCATCAAAGTCAGCTAGCACTCGTTCCATCTGGCTAATCCTTAGTACCACGAGAACCATGTCATCAGCAAAGCGAAAATGTTGCAATTGCGGACAATAGGTTTTCACTCGTCTGTGGTCCCTATCCAGTGTTAGTATGACATTTTCGAGAGTGACGGTAAATAATTTTGGCAAAATAAAACTGCTTTGTCTAACTTTTTTTGGCACTGCTATTAATGTCGTTTTAGAAAAGTGGAATTTTACATGTTGAGTATGGACGCCCTGACTATTCAGTTTATCAGAAGTTGAAATCTTATCCTGCTCAGACCAGGTGTTGCTCGATTTGTAACCGACTGAATATCATGCCGAATTTCGGAAGGAACTACCGATTGTACGATACGTTCTTCCTTCTTTATTTTATAGGAAGGCAAGAAGAAGTGCCTGTTTAGGAAGTCCGAGTAGTAACCTTAAATGATTTTTTCCATTGCCTTTCTGAAGGCTGTAACTGTTTTGTCTTGGCGTTGGATGCAAATACCTTAGTTCTGTAAGCAGTGAAGCTTTTCAGCTCCGAGGACGATTTTTCCACCCTGTGCAGTTCCGACCATAACCGCTACTCTTTCCTCTTTAGGATATTGTCTTCTCGCCTGTCTGCATTGTGTTGCAAGTTCGGACATCAGTGGTTGGTTCTCTGTGACTCGTACGATCAAACGTTTG
This sequence comes from Angiostrongylus costaricensis, assembly GCA_900624975.1. Lineage (NCBI taxonomy): Eukaryota > Metazoa > Nematoda > Chromadorea > Rhabditida > Metastrongylidae > Angiostrongylus > Angiostrongylus costaricensis. The sequence goes on from UYYA01000331.1 coordinate 45,723, forward strand.
CCTATCAGCTTAGGTATTTCTGAAGATAAATCTCTCTTTTGGACGACATCCATTAAAGAAGACGAGATCCCCAATCAGCAGCCGAAACAACACTATAGAAATCATATATTATGGAATAGCACATGCAGACTTCACTGGGTCTGGCAAGGATCAGTACCGCAGACCAAAACGAGGGCTTAAAATAGTGGCGTTAGCTTATACATGAGCGTTTCTGAAGAAGAACTACGCAGCTACTGAGCAGCAGTCAAATTTGACCAACGACTTTGCCTGAATGAATTGTTTTAATGCGAAAAGTTGCAGTCCTTCAGCTGGTGCGTGGCCTTGTATTTGGCATGGTAATTGCATGGTTAAAAAAACCGGCACCATGGTGTGGCTCCTGCTGGGGTTCCGTTTTAATTCCACATGTGTGATTGTAATGCATCATCTTTTTGGTTTTTCATCCGTTTTATTTTCTACTTTAAAACTGCTTCATTTACTTCAACTGCAAAAATCGTCTGGAAAAAAAAAGTTTTTTTGCACAGTAATAGGTGTATAACATAGCCATTCACATGCCACTTTTCCTATAACACCGGTGTTCAGTAACCTACAAACTGGATGCGAAATATCGAATACAAAAAGCATAGCGATATTAGACTCATTATGACAAATAAACAGTTGGAAAGAATATGCATTGAAATCTATGCGTGCAGATATTTATGTGTTAGTGAATGCTACTATGAGTTGAGATATGTTGGCCTAGGTGGAGCAGCTTGGAGAGAGAAATCACTTTCGATCACATACGAGTCACACATGTCTCGTATTGGTACCGATGATTTACTTTAGACTTATGCATACTACCTAGCGCTTTAAACCTTCACTAACAGTAAAGCCCCATTTCCATTCCGTTGAATTTCTCTGTAACAGTGCACAATTTCGCGGGTTACATCAAATTTCCAGATTTATCTGTTTATGTTTTCCACAATTATTCACAGCTTACCTTAAGTTTGCTATCCCACTCTGTCTATATTTTTTGTTCCATTCGTCAAAAAATATGGTCCACAAAACACTTCACCGACTGCAATGATGCTGAGATATTCGCAAAACCTGGAACGTCGTGGTTGACTTCGCATAATACCCTGCCGTGAGGATTGCAGTAGGCAGTAAATAAAAAGAACATTCGTCAATGAGTTACGAAGTTGCTCAATATTGCTAAACCTAGGCAAATTTAATACATTGCTAATGTGTTTAAGTTAAGACATTTTAATGAATAAATATAGCATTCTTCGCATTCTTGTTGAGCAAACTCGAGGTGTTATTATTCTTTATTCACGAACAAGCCGACGTTTCGGCGGATTTCGTCTTCCTCAGAGCCTGGAAAGGTCAAGTTGACAGCAATCTATTCGGCCAAACACCTTCATAACCAAACAGAGAAAACGCTAAGCCAAAATTTCAATCACATTGAGCACAGCTTTGGACACTCACCGCTTTCTATGAGGTTTCCGCTGAGCATGTTGCGTGGAGACCAACCGCGCACAGTTCACACGGAATCCTGTTGTGCCCATCTCATCAAAATAACAGGCTTATATACTGCCCAATATCACGCGTGATAATAAGGCATTTCTCCCTGCGGTTCATTTCCTGGTCCTTGGAATTAATACGAAATGTCTCTAGAGTTTTGCACACTTGTGTTCTCGATTCTTGTGCGAGGATCGTGACACGTACTTCAAAGTCCTCCCCGTTGTGTTTCTGCGTCTTATGCGTGCCTAGTGGAGCATTTGGTTTACGTCTGCCGACTAGGTGTTCTTTTATACGCACGCAGAGTGGTCTACCCGTTCCGCCAATGTATTCGTCTCCGCACGCCTTACAGGAGATCAGATAAACTGCACCCGAACTCATGCAATCACCGCCTCTACCATTAGGGCAAATTATGCAATTTTGCGTTGCACATAGACGGTCATATAGGCGGTGGCGAACTAGCCTGCTCCTAAAAGTACTCGGTGGCATTTCGACCACGTTTACCGAATTCTCTAGACCCACCCTTCCTAAGCAGCATTTTATAGCAGCATTTACATCATTTGGGATGAAGGGTAGGATAAACGGAACCTTTTATCGTTAGAGTTGTAGTTTGAGGCCTAGGATGTCTCCTACCCCTATCCCGAGTTACAGTTTCGTAGCCATTAGAGATGGCTATTTTCCGTGCCAAGTTTCGGGATTCCTCTATCTTCTCTCTTCTCGTGCATACGTTGGTTGCTTATCGAAACATGTTTCTTGCAAGCGCCCTTTCCGTGTGGGAGGAATGAGAGGAGGTAATGAACGAAGATGTTTTTACTACTTAACTTTTGGTATCACTTCGCAATGTAGCAATTTTTTGTCAGGTTAATTTTGACGTTCAGGAATGGAAGCCAGTTTTCTTTCGGGTGAACTCGAGGTACTCTAACTGTTCGTTCAACAACTCGAAACATTAGTCCATTTCCTCTTGTGTTGAGCAAAGGACAAAAGAGTCATCTATATATTTACAGTAGAGTAACGGCCCAAGATCAATTACCGGTGCTTCCACCTTAGACATAACGCAATGGCAAGACTTGATGCTAGTCGTTGTCCCATTACCAACCGTCTTATTTGAGCGTACTACTTTCCGGATCATCTGAAGATTGAGCAGCTCATGCATTTTTTTAAGAGTGCCATCAACTGCTCTATCTTGATGCCATACATGTTTATTTCTTCTGTGTTGTAGAAGGAGTTCGAATATGGTTGTATTCCGAAGTCATTCGACACGTTTGTGTAAAGGGTGGTAACGTCGAAAGATTCCATCGCGCACGCGCTGCTGGGCTGTACAGTACGTAGACGATTCAGAAACATCTGGGTATCCGTAAGATGGCCCGGAATGAGTTTCAACAGCTGGCTAGATATTAGGGCTAAAAACCACGCTTTCCTATCTATTGGTCCATCTACACAGTTAATGATACGTCTAACCTTAAGCAATGATGGATCGGTAGACGTAAGATCATCGCTGGATACTGACTTATGAGTTTTTATAAGCAAGTACGAGGCGGGACATGTTGGTAAGTCAACTTTAAGTTGAGAGATAACTGATGGGCTTAAAGCGGCAGCTCCTGCCATTTTGACCTATTCGTGGTTCAATTTTCGGTATTTACTTTTAAACTCCTTCTCAGGTGATGAGCGATAAAGTCAAACATCTTCAAGTGCTTTTTCGTTATCTCAACATCTAACTGATGGGAAATTACGACGAATTCTCCACCCTTCTTATTAATGGATAGTCTTATGTTTTTTAACCTTATCAGCTCCGTTACCTCTCGCATACAACGTTTTTGCACTTCAGTGAGGTTGGAGCTGTATCTTTTCGCGCGATAGTGATTAAGGATTTTGAGAGTTTCATTCGTAGATATCCGAAATTTAACATCAACTTCATGATTGGATCTTTGCTGTCTAAAGAACGGCTGAGGAAATGGTGCTATTGGTAGGCCCCCACTTGGTGTTGTTCGCACCTATTTTACGTTTCATCTCTAGCTTTTTTGCGGAGTTTGTCTTGAAGTTCATGTAAACTACATGCGACCCCACGACAGGTTACCTTAGAAATGGGTTTACATGGTGAGAAACACGGACCCAATCCTAATAACGAGAGCGCACCGTCAAAATTTTCTTGCACATTATTTATCCTGCTGTGACCTGTTTGATGTTCGTTAGCGGTATTTCTGTGCGCTCTAGAAGCCGCGCTATGCGTATAGCGTGATATATCGTTCTGATATGGCTACGGACTGTATGCGCATCCTTTCCAGGCCGTCCAGGTAATCCTTTCTATCCAGGCTTTTCATCCATGCCTTTGCTTCCAGGTAGTCCAGAATGCCCGGCTGCTCCAATACGACCGAGCAAACGAGACAAATAGAGCATTATGATCAACTCGGAATACAATGTGAAGTTTCGACTTTTTGTTCACTGCTTACTTTTTTCGCTCATGGCAGGGTACAATGCGAAGTATAGCTACAACGATGCCGAGATATGGGCCGAACTCAGAACGTTAGATGTGACTCGAATCCGTCGTTACCTTTACCGGAGCCTCACGTGCTCCCCACCGTGACATTCCGAACCTTTTGCTTTGACTTTATCACACCTAGGTTTTTACTCATTGGGATTGCTCGTCAACGAGAACGAGCTTACAAGAACAAGTCGGCATTGGACCCAGTTAAACTGCGGCTGCTGTCGAAATCACATTCTTTTAACTTTGTGAAGTCAATGTGGGGTTATCCATGCTAACAAGCCAAAGACACAATCACGTTACAACGCAGAACTTGGAGATTTTCTTACCATGTTGTGGATATCTTTGATTTCTTTGCACAATTGGAGGTACGCAACTATACAAGTATTGATGGTCAGTAAAGAGTAAGAGGAGGCTACTGCCACGAAATTGTTCTCAGTGAACATTCAAGAGCGACAGTACAACTCGTCTTTCGTCATCGACTGCTTTATGTGTAGACTTAGTTGCGAGTGAGTTATCGTCGTTGTTCCATAAAATCTATGTTTATTCGTTTTACAATATATGAAAACAAATAATCCAATAAGTAGGATACCTTATTCCTGCAAAAATCTTTACACTGGCAACAAATGGCTGGTGTATAAGGTAAAAAATAGCTCATAACGAAAGCAACCAAATACATTACACTAAAAGCCTGTTTCGCTGACGTAATGCTGAACGAATTAGTGGATTTGCATTCAAACAGCGATGCTGGTTCCGTGCTACAATTTCAGCAGTATTCTGCTAGTCCGTAGTTCCGACTTATTCGATTCCTTCGCAATGTTTTCATTCTGTGAATACAAAACAAACAGTTGTAAATATACAGAAATGTTTCCCTACTTGAGTACAGCCTCTTATGTCGTCGTAAACTGATCATTTCACTTACGGAAGCAATCACTACTGCTAAGCTATTGAATCGCATTCGCACAGCGGTAATCATATCCTCGATCCACAAAGACATACGAATGTCATTGATGGAGACCTGGGACATCATTATCCCGGCTACCTCGTGGAACCGAGTAATGCCACGCACGCCTTGCTCTACTAGTGGACTGAAGACGATATATCTTCAAAATGAGGCTAAATTTACCACACAACACCACCAATCCTTTCTTGCACGCTAGTTACGCGACAAGGAAACTGGGGAGGAAATTCGCTGCAGATCCACATTATGTGAAGACGATTCTAACCACTAAGCAAGAATAGGCAAAGTTTCTATTTATTGCAGTGACTAAAAGATGAGAATGGTTTTTTTAGATGATGTTTCAATCTTTTCGTTGTCTCCAATATTTTTATGAAATGGTAACGAATTGAACTTTTTACAGGCATTTCAACCAGAAATTCCTCAGCTCCAAATTGTCATTCGTGAAGATGGTAAGATCAATGGTAGCCAGTAAGTTCACTATTTTTATTTCCGTTTGGCTTAAACATTAAAAATTGTTTATTCTCTTTAATTTAGTGTTTCATTTAATTCTTAAAAGTTGCCGAAGGACTTATCACGTATTGGTGCTATTCAATTTGCTCTCATTTTATATAAGTAATGTAATGTGAAGAATGCGCGTAGGACAGTAGTTAAAAATGCTTTGCAATACAGACTAGATCGTTTGGCTTTCCTATTCCACGCACCTGACGCACTAAGCCCTCTACCATGCCGGAGTTGGGAACTCTTAGCAAACTGGTGCAGCAGCACTTTAACCTTAATTGTTATCAACTTTAGCCTTTGTAACTTCAAGAATTCGTTCTTAATCCGTTTTCGATTATCTGACCCATTATATTCTTGCTTTAGCCGTCTGTCACGACGTGCGACAAAAAATAACCGAAACATCGGAAATTAGGTGAAAAATCACTGCACTTTTTACTAGCTATGAAGATCAGTGTTAACATGAGAAGAAAATGACAACATGACATGATGTGACAAATATGTTTTACATTCTTGTTCATCTTTAGGGTTTTTTATAACACTCACAAAGAGATTCTTCATAGGTGGTGTATATGATTGCCACAGGCTGTCGTTCTACCGTTTTTTTTTCCGATAGTCAACAATGGTGAAGCAAACCGTAACCTAGTGGGCCATTGCTTTTGCCATTGTTCAAGACATGAACTAGCATTCGTTCTTTTAATGCTGTCTTATTGAGCTTAGATGCTTTCTTATAAACGACAACCAGTATTTAGTTCGTAAGTACATGTTTGTTCAAATATCTTTCAAACATAGCACCTTCACTGGGGTTTCGTATTAATCCTCCATTAAAATATAAATTACTTTGTGAGTTATGGATAAACCATTTGGATTTCCATCATTAGAAATTTATGATATGTCAAACACCGCTATGAATAGAATCACTTCTGCATAGTTTTATTACAGATGCATCGGTTCTTTTCTATCGCTTCGGGCCACACTAATTTTCCCAACTCTCGAGCACAATCGACCTGAGATCGCATGACCATTCATTCGACTTGTGTATCCAATCCCACGCCCTTTATTCTATTGTTTAATGTGATCTAATCCGAGGACGTTGTACTGCCATGCGATACGATTTCGATTGCTGTCCGGTACTCTGGCAGAGCGCCGTCAACGGATCTACTTCATCCCAGCACAGGTGAAATCCCAGTAACCTCTGTCATTGTTTACTTATTTACATTAAGCTCTTTATTGATTTTTTTCGTAGTACTAATTTCTCCACGATTTTTTCTCAAAATGGTCAAGTCTTAAACTCCGTCCACTCTTGTGTGCACACAAACTCCTCATTTGTTCAATGCGTGACACTCAGAAAACTCTCCTTGTTGTTTGCAGTTCTGTTGTCTAGGTTCTGCTGCACAATATGATTTTACTCAAAATTTACACATAACTGACAACTCTGGATTAAGTGTGTATTTTTCACTGTTCATCATATTCATTTCCCGACCTAGATCGACATAGCTGGAGCATTCGGAGGTATTCTTTCCGTTGAACGTTAATGGGTCGTACGAAACTAATCCGTTCTTCATGAACATCGTTTCTGTGAGATTTGGTTGAAGACCAGTCTTTCCACAGGCTTTATCAAAGTCGGCAAGCATACGTTCCGCTTGGCTAATATTTGGTGTTATAAGGACGATGTCATCAGCAAAACGAAGATGGTGCAACTGCCGAAAATGGATTTTCGCTCCATATCATCTCATTCCAATGTTCCCAGGACGTTCTAAAGGGTGGCGGTAAATAATTTTGTCGAGATGGTATCGCCTTACTTAACTAATCTTTTGACGTCAATCTTATTATCGTTGTAGAATGGTGATATCTTGGTTGTGAAATTTTTCTACAGCTCACGAAGAATCTTCATGTACTGAGTAGGGACTCCTTGACTATCAAGGGCTTCTAAGAGTGCTTCCACCTCAATTGAATCAAACGCCTTTTGTTAATCGGTGAAAGTGAAACAGAGCTGTCTTTTGTACCTTCGCGATGGTTCAGTAAGTCTTGCTATCGTGTGGAGGTGGTCCATAGTACTAAATCCATTTCGAAACTCTGCTTGCTCACATGGCTGCCTTTGGTCAAGCGTTCTGCCAATCGTATTGAGGGCGACCCAAGTGAAAAGTTTATAGACGACAGACAGTAAGCAGATTGGACGATAATTGCCGTTATGGTAGAGGTTATCTTTCTTGAACAATAGCACTGTTCTGCAGGTCTTCCACTGAGTAGGAACCTTGCATTCAGATAGGTGACGTGTGAAAATCCGAGGCAGTGTGTTTACGAGGAATGGCGGAAACTTCTTTAGACGTTCTGGTTTTATCCTGTTCGGACCTGGTGGTGTTCGATTTTTTACCGACTAAATGCCACGTCGGATTTCGGAAGGGAGTACCGGTGGTTCAACATATTCATCCTCCTTTATTTCGTACGACAGAATGTAGACGTGGCTACAGAAAAGGTCTGAGTAATATTCGTAAATGGTTTTCTCCATTGCCTTTCTGGACGCTGTAACTGTTTCGCCTGGGCGTAGGAGTGCTATAATCCTGGTCTTGCAATTGGCGAAGCTTTGGTGGGCTTTGAGAATGCTTTTACCAGCCGTTGCTGCGTCGACCATTACTGCTGCTCTCCTCTCCTCAAGATCTTCTTTTATCGCCTGTCTGCATTGTTTTGCAAATTCGAGGTTGCCTACAGCCCGGGCGATTCCATGCTGGCCTATCAGCTTAAGTGTTCCTGGAGACAGACGTCTCTTTGTGACTTTCACTCTCAGCTTTTATAGCGCTAACCTGAAAATGTTGAATGAGCCGATCGTAATCCTCGTCGGTGTTTTCGACAACGGCATCTTGCCAACAGCCGACTAGTGAATTGAATAAGCCCCAGTTTACGGTGGTTCTGGGATATCGGTTTTTGAATTTGGCGGATTCTTCTCCTTTCTGAGAGAAGTAGAATATTGCACGAAGAAGGCGATGGTCTGATTCCGTGTAGAATTATGGCACAACAGCAACATCTGTTATGCAAAACCTTCTGTTTACTATAACGCGGTCTACTTCGTTGTGGCACTCTCCATTGGGAGACTTCCACGTACAGCGTTGAGGGTGCTGCTTTTGGCATTGTGAGTTACCATGGATGGTGTTGGTCGTCATGATAAATTCAGACGGTCGCTCACTATATTCGTTCTGTTCTAATCCATTGGTCTCAAAGTGACGTTCTTCAGATGTTTTTCTTGGTCCAATCTTAGCTTTGAAATCTCCAATAATGACCTCGATAGAACTTCTCCAAGTCCATGTAGAATGCTTCGACTTCTTCTTCGTCATAATTTGGTGTCGGCGCGTAAACGACGAAGATTGTCAAAGGCGGCATTGATCCACATCTTTTTAATCGTAAACGTCCGATTCGGGTTGTAAGTTGTTCGAATGCATAGATGTTCATGGACAAACTCTTGTTGACGAGAACGCCGATGCCGCCGACTTCTTCATTGTCGCATCTTCCGAGGAACAGTTCTTCTTCGGTGCCATAGGTGGCGTTGATTTGGTTGCGCCTTCTCGTCTCGGCCAGGCTGATTACTTTATGCCTAATCCTTCCTGCTTGCATGTGCAAGTCTTCTATCGAGGACTCGATTGCAAATGCATGTGCATCGCAGGTACAGTTCGTCACCTTAGTTCTTTGCGGTCCAAGAAGTTTCCATCGGCCTTAAGATTTTAGCAGCTTCACCCTACTCATCCTATTCAACGCTGCCGAACTGCGTGCTTTTTCGGAGTTTCTTTTACTGTGTTCAGCTTTTTAATACAAAGTATAGCTTGCTGAACTTCGAACCTGAGGGCTGTTTGTACCCACGGGTAGCTTTCCAGGCTCTCTCAGAGTAGAGATGGTGCTCATTTCTTGGAGGCTGCTCAGAATCGCCTGCCATATACTTTCTTGTCACTTGATTGCAGGCTTTCAAGTGAATTGACTCGCAGAATGCAATCCGCTCAAGGGAAAGCGCCCCACACGCGCATGTCTGAATACGCTCCTCAAATACAGAAAGTATCTGCCACATCGGCGCAGTAAAAACAGGGAGTCCATCGCCTGGATCCACCTGCTTCTTGGAAAAATACGTGGTCGCTTTTGCTCCTGGATTAACCCCCCATCCTCCACCGGGGACGCGCCACGTAGCTCCGATTAACCCGCTCGAGATCCCTCATGTGAGAGATCCGTGATTCCCACGGTATGATCCGGAAATTTGCTTCAAAATCATTGCCACCTGCTTTTGTGCCCCATGTGTACCCAGAGAAGCCCTTTCACGAATTTTGACTTTCCAATTTCCTCATTATCGCATGCCTTACATAAGATCATATTGTATCTGAACTCATATAAACCCCGTCTCTCCCGTCAGGGCTGATCATACAGTTTTCCCAGCTGCACAAACAATCATGGAGGCGGCCGCGAACTAATTGACTGCGCATTGTATTCGGTGAAAGGCCAACAATCGCCAGATAATTTTCAAGAGCACTTTTCATTGGGCGCTTTTTAACGATGCAACTTATCCCGGTTTAAATTAATTGCATCTTAAAAGAGATTTTATTTAGGTTCGAAACATTTTTTTGGCAATAGTTTTACCTTTCTGTCTGACCCGAGTATCTTCTGCTTCGAAGCCATTGGAAATGGCTATTTTTTGTGCCGGATTTAGTGGTTCCTTCCTTTCCTCTTCGCCTGTGCACGCATTTTCAGCCGTTCAGAACAAGCTTTTGATGAGTTTTTTTCCATATATGAAGGATGAGAAGAAAGGTAGCGAAGTAGTCTATTTTTACCGACTGTCATACGATACCGTATTGTTATTCCCCCCACATTTTTATATGTTGTCAAAAATTAAATTTTTTTTGCCAATTTTGAGTTTCGCAATCTTGGTTGTCAAAAACGGATTTTCGTAAATTTTCTTTTACGAGTTCAAACTCGGTAGCAGTGCAGCAGAGACCACTCGAAACATCAATGAAGCTTGGGGTGAAGGTAGTATTGGTGAATAAACTGTGCGAACATGGTTCCCGAAATTGCGACCTGGTGATTTCGACCTCGAAGATAAGAGCGACCGCGAACGTCTCAGTGAACATTACACCGACGAAATGGTTGCACTAGTGGAAAGAAACACGCAAGCGACTGTTTGAGGGCTTGCAGAACGGCTTGGCGTAAGCAAGGAACAATTTCAACCTACTTGAATCCTTGGGGAATACAAAAGAGCTCGACAAGTGTGTGCGGTATACCAAAGTCGATATTACACCAAAAAACGGTTACAGAGATTGTTTGGCGGTCTGCAGCAGGCTAATTCATCACGGCTTTTTGAATCCGGGCAAAAGGATAACAGCAAAAAAGTAATTGTAAACAAATCAACAAAATGCACCGTAAACTCCAACAAGTAGCGGCATTATTCAATAGAAAACGACCAATCCTTCTCCACGGCAACACCCGGCTTCAGCTTGCCGAACCAGCGCTAGAGAAGTTGAACGGGTTGGGCTACGAAATTTTTCCTTATTCACCGTATTATATTTTAACTAAGAGCAAACTCTTTTTGCTAAATTAATAACCGTTAAAATTTACGCATTCTTGCTAATGAAAAGCAAGTTTCTTTGTGCTAGATCATTTAAGTACTGAACTTCTATAGGCGACGAAGCCATTTGAGGCACTTTGCGCTAATCTTGGTTTATGAAGTATTCCCGCATGAGAAGTTATCGAATTGTATGAACAACAGCTATTTGGTAGTTGATAAGACTGTAGAATATGGAGAATGAGGCAGAGTTTCGTAACACAGGTTGTTCAACTTTTGTGGGGTCGGTTGTGCGAAGTGTGGCTGCGTGTTATTGTGGAGGATTGGCTCCTTTCCGCCAACCAGTGCGAGGTGCAACGATCGGGCATTCCGGAAAACTTTTTCGATTTCCTGCACGTACTTCGCTGCTGTAAGGAGGAGGAGAGAGCACGGTGGTAGTGATGGCGGTCGTCATGAGCATGGGGTAGTCCGAGCCCGCTCCGGGCCAACCAGGTCTTTCATCTCTTCGTGGTCGGGGAAATTGACACTGGACATGTCCGGGAAGAAAACCACTCTCTGCAATCTAATTGAAAACGCTCCATTCCCGCTATATCAAAGATCGAGATAGAATCGACTCGACTTCCATTCCACTACCACTACATTCAAGACGAAAAGAATATCCTCAAGCCGAGACCACACGTAGAAGATGGAAGATCCTCGTAAATAATGGATGCGGCGAAACGATTGGAATGTTAGAAGTGTTGGAAACTTCAAAGTAGACGTGAAGAAAGGTCATATAAAAATAAAAAATAGAAAATTTTTTGCTGTCACTGTCTCACTTAAACATAGGGATGTCTCTGGTTTTCACTCAATTCGTGCGACACCCATTAGTCGAGTTCCATCGATTTACGATTTGCTTTAGATTCCTGATATTGCTCTATGTGTATGTATGTATGTATGTATGTATGTATGTTTGTATGTATGTATGTGTGTTTGCCTACAGAAAAACATTAAACTGACGGCTTTCAATAGCAAGACATGGATAACCTTCATGACCTCCCTCAAATTCGCTGAGGTGAATTTTCCAAACATACATTGCACTGCACCTTCGTTAACACTTTATTAACTCCACATCTCGTCACTTCTTCGAGCCCTTTGGGCAGGGCTATTTCGAGGTTCAATTCGATAGAATACGAAGTTTAAAAACCTATTGCTAAGCGTATAAAAAAATAAAATTGTGATTTTAACACTAATTGTCGAATAGCCTAATAGTTAATATGCTGTCCGTCCATACGTAATCGTTTAACCGTGATTGTTGGATATTATTTCTGCAACTGACATCATTGCAATGATTTTCGATACTCTTAGTAACAAATAATATAAATGTAGTTGTGGAAAACTCAATTATTGGCATATCACGTTAACGAATGCATATTTAACGTTAGTTCCTCAAACTCCACCTGCTAAGCAGCACTTATCTTCGTAATGACACCCACAGACACTCAAGATCAGGGCTTTGGTCACAACTGTTGATTGCATACAAATCTATTTCCAATAGGAACCGAAGTGTTGGAATTTGCTAGTTCTGTGTACTCTGATTTTCGAGCCATTCTTTTCCATCCTTTTACTTACGTTCCTAATAAAACCAATTCACTGCTGTCTTCACAGGAGCCTTTAAATTTATTTAGGTGTTAGGCAGACCGATGCACCAGATAATGGTAGTTAGCTCAGTGGAGTACACTTTGATGCGTCGGCCGTCAGCATCAAATAATCACTTAATTTGACATAGAATGCTTGTCTTCGTTCCATTTTGTTATTCAGAGCCATTCGTAAAGGTCACGGAACGATTTGGAAAGTTGAGTAAGTGAGCCTTTATGTAATAATACTAATACATAGTAACAATATCATGAGATAAAGAAATGCATTTAGTATGAAGGGTAAGGTAATGGAATCAAAAAGTGAAGATGAAATGATCAGTAAGAAGTTATACTGAAAATAAGAGACTTGCTTCTGTCATAGAATGATGAAGCAGAATGAGGAACAAGCATCGCATGGAATACAGCAATAAAAGTACAGCGAGATTACCACGGTAGAAGGAATATATAGGATTTAAACAGCTTTAAGGTGTCGGTGATTATAGAGAGAATAATATAACACGGAACAGATTGATTCGAGTACAGAAGTACACATTTTTAATTTTAGAATAAAACGTTTCTATGTCATCAGTACTGGAATACACTTAAAGATGTTTGCTAATACTACTGATAAATAGTCAGTTACCTAGAAATGGTAGAATTAGATTCTTCTTCTCCATCACCGGTGCACTCATCTCCTGCTAATCTTTCCGGTGTAGAAGAAAACATTCTTTCGCCAAGCGATTGATCTCTATCATATGAAATAAATACACAGAAGCATTAAATTCGCGTCAGCGAACAGCAACTTATCATTGGCGTTCATTTCCTTAAGCGCTTCATTGCACCTTTTCCACAACGATGCAGTGTAGTGAGCGCATTGTCTAGTATGAGATTGCTTACTTTCCAGTACTTTTACTTTCCATCATCCTATCCTGTTTCCCGTCATAGCGAACACTCAGAAACTTCGTGCAAACTTCACGTATTCGTCTTCGGTGTATGGGTCGATCATTCCAAGGCGATACAGCATCTCATAACGATCAGCATCACTCGCCACTGAGCAGGAAGCCTCAGCAAGGAGTTTTGCCTTAAACTTAGGAAATTAAACAAGCAAGAATAAATCCTAGTTACCGTAGTCCCAATTCTAATCCTAACTTTAAAAAAACACTAAAAGTACCTCTCGAATTCTTGAAAAACACCACATGCTTTCCACCGAAAGATAATCATAGTTCACCCTGAAAATACCGTCAATGGATCACAGAGGTAGAGAAAGCATAGCAATTTTGAGGAAAATGAGGGAAGATAATTAGAAAAATGGTTAAAAGAAGACAGGCGGACAAAAAATAAAGGAAAACTAGTATTCGGTTATAAACTACATCAACTCACCGCAAGTCCATCCATTGAAAATGGTATATTCATGGAATATATTGCTCTTTTTCCAACGTTGTTTCGTTGACGTGAATAAATTGAGGATTAATTACGGTAGTTGATGAAGACGACATTGATGTATATTCACTTGTTTCAAGAGATGGTGTTTAAGTCTCCTCAATTGCGACTCCTGGCCCTTCTGAGTAAGAAGATCTGCGGATGAATCAATTAGTGTACTGTTTAAATCTCCAAACAGTGCTCTATCAAAATCATCATATGAACTGTTAACGCTTGTGGAAACACTCTTTTGGTAACCGTATTTCCTTTCTCTTGGTCGTTGGAATTCGCAACTGTAGCATTTCGTTACGGAAGCACCAATCCTGAATGTCGAGTGTTTGGCAGTTTCCGCCCAAATGATGCGCAAGTTTTACCAGCGTATTAAGACGTCATTGCGACATTTCATGCTGCTCACAGAGACTGAAGTACTCTTCGACTAGCATCGACACAGTGTTGTCCCTGAGAACCTTATTACTTCTCAATAGAAAGGATTCCCAGCTCTCTTCGACAGAAACCCGTTGTGAACTGCTCTTTTAAATCATTCCTCCACTCATCTTCTACTAATCTTTTCGGTGTTGAAGAATTTATTCTTTCATTCATACGACTGATCTCCACTATACGAAATACATCCACTGCGTATCGCTGCGCGTAGTGCGCTTAGGAAAGAACTAATCGAACATTGGAAAAGATCCATTGTTGTCCTCGACTGTCATGAAATTGGCGTCGGTGAACAGTGACAAATTATTGGCGCTTATTTCTCTAAGTGCTTCATTGAATCTGTATCCACAAGGATGCAGTGAAGTGAGCGCATACAACAGTTCGCTCACTCTCGAGTGTTTTTCAGTTTCCATCATTCTCGACTACATCATATCGAATGTTAGGAAACTTCCTTCAAGTTTAATACGTTTGTCATCGGTGCATGGGACGATCATCCCAGATTGATACAGCAGTTCATCGCGATAAGTATTGCCATTAATTTTTACAGGTGTATCTTGTGATAGCCTTGAATGGGAAAATGAATCTTGAAGAATTTTTTTTCATTGTTGACGTTTTACTCTGCTCAACCGCGACTCCAAGCCTTTCTGATTCAGAAGAACAGCGGATGAATCAATTAGCGTGCTGCTTGCATCATCAAACACTGCTAAATCAAATCCTTCATGTGGACTGTTAATGCTTGAGGAAACATATTGCAATCGTAATTCTCTTCCTCTATAGTTTGCAGTCACAACTGCAGCACTTCGTTTCGGAAACTCCATTCTTGAATGTCGACTGTTCGGCTGAATCCGATTTAATGATGCCGAAGACACTCTTCGCCAAGTATCGACACATGGTTGTCCGTGAGAATCTTATTGCTTCTCAATAGATAAGATTCGCAGCGATTTTGACAGATTCCTGTTGTGAAATTGACAGGCTTGTGTTCGGCGCTACCTGCCTGGCAGCAGGCACAGTGAACCTGAATCATTGGAAAAATTGGCTAAACACAGATAGGTGGACAATAAATAGAGATAAATTGATGTTTGTTTAAAGCCCACATTTACGTCCATTCAGGACCTTTAGTTAGCAAGTAAAACAGAATAAAAGAGTAATTGTTTGAAAGAAGAAAAGGATCGTACGCGTCACTTGGTCCCCACTGCGAAGAACAATGAAATCTGCCTTTCTTTTTTACCCCATAATACTTTCTGCACTTCTCTGCTCTACATTTGAACAGGGACCACTGAAACACTACTTCTGCTTCCAGCATATTTTGCCTGGAAACGCGTACAATCTACTTCATATACTCTTCGACTCAGCCGCTCTGCCACTACGACGATGCCCTAGTAAGGAATGTTCAAAGCCAGATTCAGCAGCAGTGTTTATAAACTAAGCTTACATCTAACCTCAACCACATTTACTTTAAATTATGCCATGCTATCTCACTATCAAACCGAACCGTTAGTAAAACGCTTGTTAAAGATTTGAAATTTTAGCGACATAAGGTTAAACGATCCCATTATAACAGTAGCATTTTAAAAAATTCATGCTTGCTTCATTCGCTCATTTTACATCAGTTCTTGAAAAGTGGTGCTTTTTTGCGATATAATTACGCAATAACCATAAACTCTTCCTCTTCATCGTCATCACCGAGCGGTGTCCATTGAGAAGGAGTTCGGCCATGGTGCATTCAAGATGTCTACGAATGGATTCTTAAGAAAAAGCCGATCGAGCATTGGAAAACATGGGTTCGCATTTAATTTTGAATCGCTGCGGCGAATAATAAAAAAAGAATTTCAAAATACCGGCACCAATGCGCTGTCTAGCAGATTTTAATAATACCTAATAAACAGTGTCGTGTTACTCACAGGTGATATCAAACATACGGTGTTTTGACTCTCACTGCAAAAGCGAACCCTTACTTCGCTAACAACGAGAGCTCTCCGAGACGCTGAACTCGGCATGATGTTCTTTCAAGAACTTGGCTGAGTTCAGCGCTCATATCTCGTCGCACCGCCGCGTAGTGATTGTTGCCTAAAACTATAGTAATTAAGGTAAAACAGTAGCATGAATCTCCCTAGATACTCCCAGAGCTATAAAACAAGTCCCCACTGCAATTCTACCATATTGCCAACGCCCTAACTCTCAGTTATCGTAATCCTAATTCTAGTCCTAACTCCGAAAACACTTAAAGTACCTCCCGTTTTCTTGAAAAACATCAAATGCTTCCGTTCGAAAGGTATTTCTCGTTTACACTGAAAATATATCACATCCTTCCTTCATTAACTCATCAAAAACTCCACAATATCACGCAGTAGTGACACATTACTGCTTCAGAGGTGGTTGAAAAAAAAGCATATTGATCATACGCAACACAAAACGAACCCATAAACGTTAAGCGTGTTAGGCAAAAGCGACCAAGAAATATTATGATATAAAATTAAGGCATTCAATAGGGAAAAGATGACTTGAAAAGCACTCAACAAGTATGAGCACTTAAACACTTTAATACGTAGTACTAGAATTCAAACACTATTTATATGCTAATCGAATGATGTGAAAAGGAAACTAGCGTATTGCAGTAGAATAAGCAACCTGTACCATTTGTCTGAAAACAAATTCTATCCGGATGACACCTGTATCACCTGTAGTCCCGTTGATTGTCGAGTGACTCGAGCGGGCGCCAGTAAATCTTTCATTTTTCCCTGTCACGTGCAAGAGTAACTTAGTGGATTCTGCTCGCTCTAGGAGCTCGTTGAGCATCATATCTTCCCTCTAGGCTTTTCGGGAAAAACTCTGACCATCGGGTTTGTGGTATTATTGCAGTGCGTTTAATATCCCGAGAAAACCAGTAACTAACGCCTCTTGTCTATCGGTAGACACTCATCGCATTACGTGTCCGGCCCACCTTATCTTGGACTGTTTGGCGTACAGAACGTCACCTTTGATTTTTGATCGTTGATGTAGGTCGGAGCTTCGGATACATCACTTACTTGTGTGGAACAAGATACTCCTAGCACTGTCCTTTCGACTACGCGTTTAATAACGGTAATTGACCTTTCAACCTGCTTACGCAGCGACCAGGTTTTTGAAGCATACGTTTGGGCAGGAAGTACCGTTGAGTCGAAATTGCAGGCACGGAGTCGGGTGTCCTTTTTCCTCTTCACTACAACCTCGATGCTCTTGAAAGCACCCCAAGCCCCTCGTTTTCTTCTGCTCAGCCCTGGAGCTAGGTCGTTCATCATATTGATTTCCCAACAATAGATGTAACTGGAGCATTCGGAGATATTCGTTCCTGTGAGCGTGAATGGCGCATGCAAAACCAATCCGTTCTTCATGAACATCGTTTTTGTGAGACTTAGCCGAAGACCAATCATTCTACAGGCTTTATCAAATTCGGCGAGCATACTTTTCGATTGGCTAATATTTGGTGTTATAAGGACGATGTGATCAGCAAACCGAAGATGGTGTAACTGCCGACCATCGATTTTCACTGCCATATTATCTCATTCCAATGATCGCATGACGTTCTGGAGGGTGGGGCTAAATAATTTTAGCGAGATAGTATCGCCTTGCTTAGCTCCTCTTTTGACGTCAATGTTAATATCGTTGTAGGAAAGTGATATCTTGGCTGTGAAATTTTTGTACAGCTTACGAAGAATCTTTATGTACTGAGTAGGGACTCCTTAACTATCACGAGCTTCTGAGACTGCTTCCATCTCAACTGAATCAAAGGCCTTCTGTAAATTGATGAAAGTGAGACAGTGCGGTCTTCTGTACTTTCGCGATGCTTCAATGAGTCTTGTTATCGTGTGGATGTGGTCCATCGTACTAAATCCTCTTCGAAACCCTGCTTGCTCATATGGCTGTCCTTCGTCTAGCGTTCTGTCAATGCTGATTAGGATGACTCGAGTGAAAAGTTTGTAGACGACAGACAGCAAGCATATTGGGCGATTGCTGCCGATATCGTGCAGGCCACCCTTCTTAAACAATAGCACGGTCTTGATGGTCTTCCATTAAATAGAGACCTTTCATTTGGATAGCTAACGTGCGAAGAGCTGAGCCAGTGTGTTTACGAGGACTGGTGGAAAGTTCTTTAGGTGTTCTGGTCTTAACCTGTCCGGAACCGGTGCTGTTCGATCTTTCACCGACTAAATGCCACGTCGGATTTCGGAAGGGAGTACCGGTGGTACAACATATCCATACTCCTTTATTTTATATGACGGAAGGTGGACGTGGTTATCGTAGAGATCCGAGCAGTATTCGTGAATGATATTCTCCATTGCCTTTTTGAGCGCTGTTACTGTTCCGTCTGGGTACCGGAGAGCAATCATTTTGGTCTTGTAATTGGCGAAGCTTCGGTGGACTTTGCGAATGCTCTTCCCAGCCTTTGCAGATTTGGCAATTATTGCTGCTCTTCTCTCTCTAAGACCTTTTATCGCCTGTCTGCAATGTTTTGCAAGCTCGGACGTTAGTTCGCGGTTGCCTGCAGCTCGTCCGATACCACGCTGGCGTTTCAGCTCGAATGTTTCCGGAGACAGACGTCTTTTGGTGACCTTCGAACTCTCAGATTTTACAGCGTTAACGTGAAGATGTTGAATGAGCCGCTCGTATTCTTTCTCGATGTTATCGACAACGCTATCTTTCCAACAGCCGACTAATAAATTGAATAAGTCCCAGTTTACGGTGGCTCTGGGTCTTCGGTTTTTGAATTTAGCGGCTTTTTCTCCTTTCCGCTATAAATAGAACCTTGCACAAAGGAGACGATAGTCTGATCCCGTGTAGAATTTTGGGACAACAGCGACATCAGTTAGGCAAAACCTTCTATTTACTATGATGTGATCTATTTCGTTATGGTCCTGTCCATTGGAGGCTTCCACGTCCAGCGTTGAGGATGGGTTTCTGGAATTGCGTGTTACCATGAATGTTCTTGATCGTCGTGATAAACTCACACATTAGCTCACCTTGCTTGTTCCATTCTAATCCGCATGTCCGTGTCCATGACGTTCTCCAGACGCTCTTCTTGATCCAGTCTTAGCGTTAAAACCTCCAGTGATGATCTTGAAGGACATATCGTCTTCTTGTGGAACCTCTCAAAGTCCATGTAAAACGATTCGATTTTCTCTTCGTCACAGTTTGACATCGGCGCGTGAACGACAAGGATTGTCAAAGCCAGGATTGATCCACTTCTTTTTAATCGTAAACGTCGGGTTGTAAGTTGTTCGAATAAATAGATGTTCATAGACAAACTCGTATTGATGAGAACACCGAAGCCGCCGACTCTTCTACTCTCGCATGTTACGAGGAACAGTAATTTTCCGGTGTCATAGACGGCGTTGAAAAGCTGGCGTCTCCTCGGCTCGGCCAAACCGATGACGTCGTAACTTATGCTTCTTGCTTGCATGAGCAAGTCTTCTATCGAGGACTCGGATGCAAGTGTACGTGCATTGTAGGTACAGATCGTCACCATAGTTCTTTGAAATCCAGGCAGCTTTCATTGGTTCTGAGATTTTAGTAACCTCTCCGTACTCGCCCTACCCAATGCTGTGAAATTGGGGCCTCTTTCGGAGTCAAGGGAATGAGGCCCGTTCTTTTTACTGTATTTAACATTTCGATACCCACGTATAACTTGCTGGGCTTTGAACGTAAGGCTGGATATACTCATGGGTAGCTTGGCAGGCTTTCCCAGAGTTCCCATAGAACTTATTTGTTGGAGGCGACTCCTAACCGCCTCCTATATACTTCCCATTCACTTGATTGCAGGCTTTTGGACCATCTGGCTCGTAGAATACAACCCGCATAAGCAAGAACGCACCCACACACGCATGCATGAATACGTTTAGCAAATGCAGAAAGTATGTGCCAAATCAGCGCAACAGAAACAGGGAGTCCATCCTCTGGATCCACCTGCGTCTCAGGAAAGGAAAGGTTGCTTTTGGTTCACGATTAACCCCCTATCCGCCACGCGGGGACGCGCCACGTAGCCTCGCGACTAACCGGCTCGAGATCCCTCAAATGAGGGTGATCCATGGCATGAGGTAGGCCCGGATGACAATTAGTAATCTGGCACTTCATTGAAACGAAGAACCTGTTCTGAGATAAGGGAGAGGGTTTTGCAAATAGATTTCACAGCCAAGAGAAACCCTCAAATCTTGTGAGGTGGCTAGAAGCTCGACGCCTGGTTTCTCGATTTTTTGATACCAACAGTATACCCAATACTTCGATACATTATCTTTGAGAGGAGGATAAAGTTCTCGATGAGAAACTTTTTTGTGCATGAAGGGGCTCATCCGTTAGCAGTGGTGACCGAGCTGGGAAGGAGTTAGACACTGTCACGTGACGTTTCTCTACGAAAGCCACCTATGAATAAACCAACATCGGGTATCACTAGTACCTTAGAATAAACATTATAATGGTGTAGTAAACCAAACTTTAAACCACAAAATTTCTTCACTGTGTGCTAAACTGGCTAAGATCGAGGCCTCACCTCGTGGGATATTAAGAAAAATTATCTTGGTCTGCAAAAAAAATGCGTGTGAGAAGGGCATTGTGTTCAGCCTTTCACAACCAAGTGAGGTACGGGGTTCCTCTATGGTAATAGATCGCTGACAAAACAATAAAATAAAGGCAAAGTAAGAGCTTCGGTTGTTCCAGCGAATAAGATGTGTGCCTCGCCTTCGCAAGCGGTGATCAGGAGCACCATGTGCACCTAAGGTTCCGAGTTTTGCTTTCCGTCTCAGCACACATGTGGTTTTATTTCATATACTCTGCTTTAATGACAAACGGTGAGAACTTGAGAAGACATGCTTGCAACCAGTGTCAACCATGGCAGTCATCTGCCTTCGTAAATGGAAAAGATTTACGCACTAAGAGGCGTTACTAGTTGAGGTGACGATGCCCGAAACGGACCACAACTTCAAGCGTCACTCACTAACGAATAAAATGAGTGAAGAGTATGTCGCGTTCATACAGTACATGGAGGTGCCAATCCAAGCAACCATGTAGGTTATAATGGAAAACATAGAAAAAAGCTGAAGGATAAAGCTCTCGGCGTCAATCAATCTTTGAAGGATGCGCCATGCATTCGACTTCACCAAACATCGTCAGAGGTAATTGAATGCATATCTGGTCTTTAGAATGAATCACAGTAGCTCATCGATAAATCGAGTCAGTGCTGCTATCCACCTAGACACGCCTGGTGCCAGTTTGCCGACCCTGGGAGGATGGAAGGCTTGGTGATTATGGGTTGTGCGATCGAACTCATATATTTGATATGCGATCATATATGTATTTCAGGGCACCTGTAATCATTGCGCTATAGGAGCCCGCGGAAGAAGAAGAAAAACTTTTCTATTAAGAGTGTTCTTAAAGACGTTTAATTAATTTTCGTAAATAACAAGAACTCGCAATTTTTGCATTGGTCTTTTTCTCGATGCGCTTTGTAAATACTGTCCAGATTCTATTTGTCCAAAAAATAGAGATAATATAGTTGTGGCTAGGAAAGATCAGAAACTTCAAGGAACTTTTCCATGAGGCAAATCCAGGACCCACGTATAATTGAAATAAACTCGATAAGTACTATCGACTGCATTTCGAGTTTGACATGTACGTCAACTCTAGGAACATTTCAATACAGGTAAAAGGTGTTGTAAATTGGCACAGGTTCACGCAGAGAACTCGTCCACTATTGGTGATCCAAACACTCTGCCGCTTACTGTGACTGGGCTGTGTGCCAAAATAATTGCTGTCCAAGATCTGTTTCGTGAACTTATCTATGTGGAAAATGTGCTAGGAATATAACACTGGGATAGTAGAGAACTTAGTCGCACCACCGAAAGGATATGAAAAGCTAATCATCAGAGAACATTCAATGCGGTCAATTAGTTCGCGGTTTCTGCATCATCGGCTTCAATCTGGGTTGTTGAATTTTTCTCGCGAAAATAGAGTAATGCTCGTAATAAAGATAATTTTTTCGCATATAGTGAATGTAGCAAAAAGTAAGGATTTGCTGGTAGTGAATTGTATGGAAGCAACATTTGAGGAATCATGAAAGCTGGTGGAGAAACGATTCGGAATAAATCGAATTCCTCCAAAAAAAGCTGTTGAGAAAATGGCTATCCTAAGTCAACGACATAAAGCTTTTTTGAATTTATGGCAAAAGTGATTGACCTGAAATATGTAGTATCCTCTTCTCTGGTAGATAGTTCTAGAAAATTCACGATAAGTATGAGAAACAGGTGAGGAACCACACAGAAACACTGTTGTACAACCTCTAAATAGTTAAATGTATAATAAAATTAGAAGGTAAGTATGCTTAATAGCTGGGAGGGAACAGCACTCCAAAAACAACCGTTGGCGTCGTCCGGATCTGTGAAGTGAAAGTTAAGCGCGTCAGGCAGCGACGTATCAGAACTCGCCTGCGAATCGACTGGTTCGCGGCGGGAAATTTCAACGCGATTTAAATATATGACATCCAATCGGTATACCATTTTATGTGTGTATAGCCTTTTTTAAAGCACACTATGTCCATTCAACAGAATAACTGTGACGCCGGACGTCTTGAACTCCACTCATTGAAAACGACATGTCTGAAATTGAATTTCGAACGCATTTCTTTAACCCGAAATACACTTCAATGTAATTTCACGATAATGTTTTGTCAATTGAGCGTGATTTCTTAAAGACCATTAAAATCACTAATTACTGATTTTGTTCGTATTTTTCTGAGCAAACGCGAGGTGTTATTGTTCTTTGTTCACGATTAAGCTGACGTTTCGGCGAATTTCGCCTTCTTCAGAGTCTAAAAAGGTCAAGTTGATAGCAACTCACTCGGCCAGACGCCTCCATAACCAAACAAAGAAACCCCAAACCAAGATTTCAACCACTTTGAACACAGTTTTGCACACTCACCGCTTTCTATGAGGTCTCCACTAAGTATGTCACGTAGAGACCAACCGCACAGAAATCACGTGGAAGTATAATGTGCCCCTCACATCAGAAAAGCAGTTTTATATACTGCCCTATATCACGCGTGATAATGAGGCATTCTTCCTTGCGGTTCATTTTCGGATTTCTGGAATTAATCCAGAGTGCCTCGAGGGTTTTTCGCGCCTGTGTT
Organism: Angiostrongylus costaricensis; assembly: GCA_900624975.1. NCBI lineage: Eukaryota > Metazoa > Nematoda > Chromadorea > Rhabditida > Metastrongylidae > Angiostrongylus > Angiostrongylus costaricensis. Next base: position 69,306 of record UYYA01000331.1, read on the forward strand.
CTCGATTCGCGTGCGAGGATCGTGACACATACTTCGAAGTCGTCCCCGTTATGTCTCTGGGTCCTATGCGTGCCTAGCGGGGTATTTGGTCTATTTTTGCCGGCTAGGTGTTCTTTCATGCGGACACAGAGGGGTCTACCCGTTTCGCCAATGTATTCGTCACCACACGTCTCTTTCTCCGCCGCTGTCTGAAACATCAAGTCGTTCCGAACTTCATCAAACGAAGACGACTACACGACGTATGCGGTCTAC
>UYYA01000332.1:0-69516 GCA_900624975.1 Angiostrongylus costaricensis
TAGGATAGTATGATAATTTGGAGATATTATAAAAGTTTTTAAGACATTTAAAAAAATGAAAGAAAAAAGCAGTAATTTCACATGGGATGAAATTGAATGACGAATAAACCACTGCCAGAAGATTTCTAGAAAATCCGACTCACATGAAAAAGACGAATAAGCTACAGGTCCGCATTACCTGATCTCATTCCACTTACATACCCATATGGTTGGAATTCGTCGTCACGACCTAATGAAGATCTTCGCAGTTCAGGGGTTGCACTGAAGAGATCGGGATAGTGCTCTACCTCATTTGGCCGTGGTCTTAAAATGAGGATAGTTACTAAGAAAAATCTTAAAAGCCGCCGTTGTTTTTTATAGTATAAAAAGTATAGTGATGGTAGGTTCTTTGCTACGTAACTTCTCTAGGTAGGAATAAGATAGCTTATAAATGAAGTAAAAAACACTAACTAAAATAACTTCGGCATAAAATTTTTGCTACTAACTGCAACTCACTGCAAAAATGTAGGTGAGTGTATGTCTAAAAGAACGAAGGTATCTATTCAACACTTTGCGCAATGAAATAGCTAAAGGAAATTACTTTACCGCAACGATGCTGAGATATAACTTCGAAGATACTGAGATATTTGCAAAACTCCGGACCGTACGTGTCTGCGGTGGGGAACGAGCGCGCTATTGCCCTTTCCGGGGAGTAACGCGTTCACCACCACACCATGCGGGTCCTTCGTTTCGCCTGTTTCTCGGCCAGTTCTATCGATCTTTGCCATGAGCAATCACCCACCGGCGTGATTGGTCTGGGGAGCCCAAATCGGCAAAGAACCCAGTTAAGCTGAGGCTGTAGTTATAATCACAATTTTGATGGCAAAGATCGATAGAACGAGCTGAGAGAGAGGCGAAGCGAAGGACTCGCATGGTGTGGTGATGAACGCGTTACCCCTTGGAAAGGACAATAGCGTATTCGTTTCTCACCGCAGACACCTACTATCTGGGGTTTTGCAAATATCTCACCATCATTGAAGTTATATTTTGCAATATGCCCTGCCATTAAAAAGAATAGGTAGTAAATAATAAACTGAAAGTGTGATGCTGAGATTATCACAAAACTCTGACCCTAGGCCAGATCGAACTACAATTCCCCTTTCTGTTTGTTGAAGGTCGAGACGACTAAATTATTCTACTCCTAAATTTTTTACCAGATTTATGTCAGATTTTAGCTCCAGGCGCTACCTGTTCAGCGATGGTATACGATGAATGGAGTACAAGTCTTCCTCATGGTCATTGGCAGGAATAACAGATATCTGAACGAACTACTGTAGAGACAAGAGTAGTGGAAACTTAGACTGCTATATAAAGGCGAAAAGAAGTAAAGAAAGGATGCCGTAGTTCTCTGTTGTCGTGACGCGTTAGACGACACTCCGGTCACAGTCTTCGGAAAAAGGTTTGCAACATTGAGTGAGGTTCTTCTGTTTGATTTCACCCCTAAATAGAGATGTATCACCTAGAGAAACAGAAAGGCATAAGCGACGTAAACAGTTATCGAAACGACTTTAACACTTTCAGGAGGGCATTCAATAATGTTAAAGTAGCACGTGTTCCGACAGATCTTCAGACCAATTTGTCGTCATTACTGTAATATTTCGAAAATTCAGGGTGAAATCGCTGTAATATGTGTATTGTATTCAGTGATCTGTATAATTTCATGAGTCTAAGCCAGTTGAGTGCAGTACTATGTGATACGTTCTCGAGTTGTTCATCAGGAGTTGAATGACTACCAAAGCGGCCATGTATTTCAGACGCAGCGAATGCAAACTTCAAGTGCTGCGTCAGGATTGTGTACTTCTTCTGTATACACTTAATAACTCAATATGCACTTGTGTATTCAGATTGTACTCTGCACAGTGATGAGCTCGAAAACTGTAATCTCGTTGCAAAGCAAAACAAAGTCGATTCGTTGTAAACTTGAGGAGGCAAGCTTTACAGCCTTTCATCTTTAGTGATCTATACATCTGTGACCAAGCACAGCCGGATCACAAATACTGGCATACATTCCTAAAAGAGCAAAATGGAAAGGATTCGTTAGTTTTAGCGCAAAGCAACAAGTGGGTTATTGTGTACAGTAAGTAAAATGTGCAGAGAGGACGATGCTTTCTGCAAACATTTCAAGATTTGCGGAATCTCGAAAGACACTGTAGGCCACCAATGCTTGTAACACTTCATTAAAAATTCAATGGAGATATTATGGTTGACAGTAATAAGGGTTAAAAACGAAGTTGTCGCATTGGTCGAAGAACAATGAAGCAGTTACCTAAGCACTTTTGTGATGCTGCAGAATAATTGGAGCATACGGCAGTAGAAGTGTGAGCGAAGCTGGTGTTCTTGTTTCAAACCTCAGAGAAAAAGAAATTGTAGCGTTTTCGACGATTTTATGAGGATTCAACAAAATGATCAGTTATATACATATATATATATATATATATATATACAATATATGTATATATACGTGTGATCTTTTTTGATCCATATATACATATATACATGTATACATATAAACATATATATATATACATATATATATTTCACCAACATATTGGTAAAAGTAGTCGCAAGCGAACATCTCAAGATCTCTAATCAAGAGCCCCGAACCAAATGAACAATATCATTTTGGTGTCTCACAATCCTCCATGGGAAGACTAGAAGTGTGACTCTAACACTAGAGAACACAGACCTTAGCTGGAAATCGGCCACATCACTGCAAATCAAGAATTTTGAATACAATCGACAAGAATATTGCTACAGATTATGCGGAATATCAGAAAACGGAATCTTTCCGACAAGATTCTGTCTCCGTAAAAAGCAAAGCGGCCCGATATAACAAATGAAAAAAATTCTAAATCAGTCATGGAATGGTAATTGCTTCATCAGGCGGCTATTGGTTGGAAAGATGCCATTTTTAAAAACATCGGTGAATAATAATACTCTCCCATCAAGCACCTGCGCGAAAGTGTTAAAATTCCCAGGTATAAAAAGAGTTTTAATACCTCCAAAACGCCCCTAACTCCAGGAAACAGTGGAAGCAGTCTGCTAAGAAGTTTGGTCTCCATAGCAGTAATTAGTAATTTACATTTGAGGTTACTAGCCTAACACAGCAACAATGAAACAGGGTTAGACGACAGAATGGAAATGGCACTGAGTGAGGATGAAGTTTATAAAAGCATGCTAGTCGCTCTCCGTAGATTCGGTGAAGACCTATTACTAAGGCGGCACCGAAAAGATAAAATCATCTGCACTGCATTGGTTGTCCTGCGTGCAAAGACGACTGAGGAGAAGCCCCATTCAGATGAAAGAAATGTCAAGTGCTCAATACCACTGAAGCTAAGATCGGATTCGCTCAAGAAACATTTTGAATAAAAATATGAAGTTCTTGTGAGCGAATGGAGGCTTAATTGATGTCGACACAAGTTTATCGACGACAAAAAAGAGACTATATGATAAAAGGTTTCGTGGAAACAAGCATCTATACAACAGCAAACTAGACAGGAAGGACGGGTAGCGCAGTGGTAATGATGCTGATCATCAAGAGCACGGTGTTTGTTTGACTCCGTCCCCACCAATCCTCAGCCCTCCGAGGTAGAAAAATTGGTACCAAGTTTGTTTGGCAAAACTTCATTTTCTGCAATCCAGGTTTGAACGCTCCTTCCCAGCTGCTAAGTGCGAACGGATGGCGAGGAGTACCGAATCAATCAGCATTCAACGACATTCGTGACGAAAAGGAGAAAATCCTCTAACAGCAATCGAAACCACACATGAAAAGTTCGTAGCCCATCGTGGCTGATGAATACGAGAAAACGAATCGAATTCAAGAGGTGTTGGGATCCCGATAGTAGATGTGAAAGACGGCTCCGTAAGGTAGAAATGAAAGTAAAATGGTACGTTAGTGTATTTATTTCGATTCAGCGTTGGATGGAAAGTCTCTAACAAGATCATTACCGTCCTTTAGCATGCAAGGTATCGTCGCATGCCAGAGAGGGGCAGTAAAAACTGTTACTAAAAATCGAAAAAATTAGTCACAAGTTGTTATTCACGAGACAGAATAACTCTGTATTGTAACAAGTTCGTAGCTGGGCTTCCAGATGTAGATGTGGCACTTTTCAGGTTTAAAAACGACTTTGTGTGATTAATCTCCATTGTACATCACAGGTCTCCCGCTTTAATATGCTTTACACCCTAGGCTGCAATGAAGCCAATTATGGAGGTGAAACCAGAACCTTTTAATAAATTGGATTTTTCCTTGATTCGACGACAAGCTCCGCATAGGAGAGGACAGTAGTCCTTTAGCATGGTGTCGCATTCAGCCTTCCTCGTCTCACGGCACGACACAAAGTGTGAGTCAAAACAGAACGCTGGAATCACAATTCAAGAAAATCACAACTTACTTTTCATCTGTATCTCACCCAATAGCAAAGCCTTAGACATTTTTAAAATCGTTAAATTAGAAAAAGGCTTAAAAAGATAGTAGAAGCGGAAAGCTTACTGATTACGGCACTCTGAGCAATTAAATAGCTAATTTATAAATCCTCTCAACGGTTTACCGCCTCAGCATGGCTCGGAGGTGTTGCTGGGTGTTGGGCTGCGATGTACAGCGAGGAATTCATCTCCTGCCAGGGTCGCTCAAGCTGAGAAGGAGTCCGGGGTTTCCATCAGGAAGCCTAGCTGAGAGTAAACCAATACCAGGATCCACCAGCGTCCTGGTATCAAGGTCGTATGGTGAAAAATCTCTGATCCACAAGGGTGCCTGTCGTGGTGACGACCTGGGGCAGACTTTGGCCAGGCTGACCTCGGGACTCCAGGGAAACACCATGGTTAAACTAGCAAAACACCGAAAAATGGAGGTTATGCTGGGGCCCGCACAACCAATGAGGGGGGCTATTCAAGTATCAGTTGTCGAGTAAGTATTTATAAATTGCTCTCTCTTAACTGCCTGTTTGCTTTAGTGATCATAAAATCGGTCGCCCACAACTTCATTAAAATCTAAGTGTCCTACTCGCTTATGACAAAAATGGCGTCCGTTCTTTCTGTGTTGCCGTTTTTCTCCCACATTCAATAGCTGAAATATAATCTATCAAAGAAAAACAGTGGTTTTACTCACTTTCGCAATTTCCACAAGTTTTCCTACAATATTCCAAAGCATAGCCTGGACGAACCGTGCAGTCATTAGTGCTACAATACGGACTTTTGTCGACACAGTCAATAAATGCAATTACAAATCTAAACATCAGAGGCCAAGCCGGAAGCAGATGCATGTTGAGAAAAGGTGCCGGCCTCCTAATGACGATAACGGCCATGGCAGAGTGGAATACCCTGAAACAGAAGAAACGTTGAGACGGAAACCTAAGAGTGACATTTCGTGCTGCATCGATAAGCTCTCACGAAGGTGTTATAAATTTCTACTGCCGCGTAAACGTTTCGATTCCCTCACTTCTTATCGAGCCGATTCGAGCGGTGTTCCACTTTAATAGATTTTACTCGATTCCAGTAGGAAAACCATCTGGCATGGAAAAACATGGAGTGCATAGTTGAGTCATTGCAGCTCTGAAGAAGGCGAGGAGCCGAACCGTATCACGACAAAAATTTATGTAATAATCTCGTATAAGCTCAGCAATACAAAAAATATCAAGTATTCACAGCTAGGTAAACCAAAGTCGGCTTTGTAAGAGGACTGACAGGTAATGAGGTGGATGTGGAGAGAGTGAAACAGGAGCTGTGCGAAATGCGATAACCTCAACCCATCGATAGTTGTTTGGAGTGTCGTCAAGTGCTTACGGTGACATCACTTCAACCGTCCATTTCGACGCTCTTCCATTTAGCATCTCACTATTCCAAGCAATCCAAACAAGATTCAGTATTAGGCGTTCCACCAAGCTTTTTAAAGCTATAATAGAATAAAATAAGACGGCTTTCGAAACAAGTGTTTTGGCACCTACTGTAATAGAGGCCTCTTCGAAATACTACTGCATCAGTGATATTCTTTTAGTATGGCCCTCATGCTTCGGATTTTGTAAATAAGAAATTTGGCGAAAAAATTGGAAAAGAAAATGCTCGTAAGCAATTTCTACTGATTTTCTTTTCCTAACATGGCATGTATAAAAGGCGAAGCGTGTGTAGCGCAGTGGTCAGAGGTGCACTGTAATAGCATTGGATCGATCCCATGCTGAAGGCTCACTAAGCCTTCCATTCCTCCGGAGTCCGGAAAGTGGTACCAGACTTCTCTGGGAGGATAGAAGCACTGGCTTGATATATCGGTAGACCACTGTGACTAATTGTAAAGACAAGACGTGCATTTAATCACCACAATGAAAATGCTTAATGAAGTCGAATGCACTGCGCATCCCTTAGGCAGTGATCAACACCGAGAGCTTTATCTTTTATTCTTTTAACATGGAGTATCAAAAGACTCATATTTGAATTACCTTCCTGCTGCAGTTGTGCGGACTCCATTACGTAATTCATTCGTTTGAAACCACCCGACCACAATTCATGGTGGTGGTCAGTTACAAGCATTATACTTCGTGTTCACTCTCGTTTATATCGTCTGCATGGTTTTTTCTTTTATTAACGCATTACCAGCGCATGTGTTTCATTTCTAGGGACAGGAATCTGGAATGATGATTCTTGTAACACAGGGCTTGTATCGTGTTCTTGGAAGATGACAACGTTTTCGGAGGTGGCGCTTGTCGATGTCGAGTCGAGTGGCTCTACCGCTGGCGTTTCAAGTAGGCACTTTATACTTTCCAATGCAACAACAAGTTTGTAGAATATTCTTTTTGCGATCAGTCGCCCCAGATGAAAAGACACAATTGGCTCTAACGAAATATTACACTCATTACTGAGCAGAGTAGCATTTGATGACACCAAATTTCTTATTAATCGAGCCTGATGGCACAGTTTCGCTAGGGAAGATTTTGCGATCTGGCTAAACTTACGAGCAAAAGATGGGTGTGCTACAAGTTGTAACGCGAACATTTAGGGATAGCACTTTTTCCAGGAATGATAAAGGTTCCATCGTTTAACTGGAGGTTGATGGCAATCTTGTTACTGGTATGCAGTTGACGATTAAACAAAAAGTGTCGTACGACGTTGGAAAACAGCGTGGAGGTAGATGTCAAAAGAGACTTGGGTGGTGTATTACATGGGAAAAAGCAGTCACGCCTATCGTAGAAGTGCCATTTTGGAGTATTTCCAACGGCACCATTTACAGTGTGAAGTTTGGTTACCTGTCACTAATAATTGGTAGTTCCGCTGCAGTGCATTACAGATGAGAACCAAACCTCCATTTTGTGCCGTTATGAGGCTAATTGATTGAAAACTTACCCATTTCGACCTTCGAATCTCGAAACAAGCTTTTTGAGGCGTACCCAAGACATTACCACCTCCTACACTATCGACAACAAGGAGGCTTCCACCTTGTAACCAGCGTTTTTCTGGAAATTAAGCAACCACTAGTATTGGCTCTTTTGCTGGTTTTAGAGATCGAAATATCAAACCATTTCTCCAGTGTGGGAGTCGATTATGATGGGATCAAGATTTTAGTGTTCGCACAGGAATGTCGTATCATGTAGAAATTCCGAATCCGACAATAACGTTGTAAACGATTGAGTAGACCCAAAATATGCATGAACGTATTTAAAACGAATTTTTAAGATAAGAAATAAACAGAGGAGAATGAGGTTCGGTTTAGCTAGCAAACTACGCGCGTACAAAGTTGTTCGAAATAGCAACGTTGTTCCGTTTTTTGTTTTTCATTTCATAAGCGTTTCAATTTTATCTTGCTCAGAACACTTTCCCTAACTTCTAAAGATCTCCTTCTTAAATGCTTGAAAGTTTGAAGATTCAGAAAATCCTAGAAGTCTGGCAGCAACTTTAAAATATCTCATCGCTCTACTCTTATTGTTGCTGTTATTCTTGTTGTTGTTATCGTTGTTGCTGTTGTTACTCCCGTGGTTGGATTGGTTAATGTTGAAGTGTCAATGAGTTGCTTATTTATATGATCTTATAAACTGATCTCTCGTAACATTCCACTTGTAACATCACGGCTCTGTGGAAGGTGAAATCACAGAAACAACAGCCATCGACCAACAACACCAACAACAACGACAACGACAACGAAAACCTATACCAACCTCGCACCACTTAAAGAAGATCAGTTTATAAAATCATACTAACAAATATACCAACTATCTATGGCGAGGTTTACAGAAAGTCGGTCTTTTGTGTGCCAATGAACTGTTCGTTCATAAGGTGCGTGCCGTCTCATATGTAGAGGAAACTTGGTGTAGGTGTAGTGTTCCGCCACCGATGGCTAGAGAATGGCCGGATTTCTACGCTCTCCCTTATTCCACGATAATTTCTTGCTGTGCATGTTGCGCTTAGTATTTTCCAATAATAGCTGTCATGTTTGACTCAAACCATCCGATCGCTAGCAAGCTACCTCTATTACTTTTTACCTTCATTTTACAAAGAGGAACATGAAACAAGTGTCGCTCATAGTCTTAGTGAGAATTCTAGTGTGATATGAAATTCTTCTGAAAATACAAACTAACTCCATTTTCAATTGTTTTGCTGTATATTACACGTTGAACTAGCAAGTAATATTGTTACTTCAAGGCTTAATTATCACAGATGAGAGTTGTATATTGCTGATATTCAAATTGAAATTAATCTTAATCATTTAGAAAAGAGAGGTTCCGTTGGCGAGGACTAGAAGAACAGGATCGGAGACTAAATGTGATCTTGTAACAAAATTCAAAGGGCTAAGAAGGGGTATATACCTGAGTTCTGTTCAAATTGCTTACCCGGATGTTATATTATGGCTTTATTGTCTGAACTCTTCTACTGAGTCCAGTATGTGTTAGAAAACACTGGCCCAAAAGTGCGCTAAGTTCCAGAAATGCCGTGTGTACTCTTTCTGTTATACTGTGTTCTTCTGAAAATTCAGGCTGGTATATTCACGAATATGTTTAGTCCGCGTCTGATTTGAGCTGATAGTTGTTTACTTCTTTATGTTGTTTCAAGTAGAGAACCTTTAAAACATTTTTTCGTTATACGTTGATAGATGAAGCTATTGAAAGATGAGTTTACAGCATGCTAGCGTTCTTAGATTTTTTTTTCTTCTTTGCTTTGATATAAATACGGCTAAGCTGTGTATGTTGTGATGTTAAATTTTATGCTAAGTCTCTTGTTCCCAACCGTTGACAGTTTACACGTAATTTAGGAGTGGGGAGAAAATGCTGAGAGGGTATCCTGGTTCAAACAGATGTGCTAGCACTATTTGTTCCGCTATTGGTTACTCTATCAGTCTAACCATTAAAATATAGTGGAGAAAGTGTGCGATATTTCTTTTGCATACTGCGCCTTATTTTTTGTGCTATTCTCTGTTATTAACTAGGCAGCTGTTGTAGTAGAACGCTTGGAATAAAATCGTGGCCAGGAATAGAGACGTTTCTCGGAATTGACCATATTTGGTTCTCCTTCACCGTGTCCTCACAGTGATGGATGGGTCATTCCCGTTTGTTTGAGCTACTCTTTCGAGCCGTTTCTTATCACGAGTCCACCAAACCGACGCTCAAACACGAACACTGTTCCGAGAGCACAAAGAGACATTGTCTAAAAATATAGTCGAAAAGAGAGTTCATTGTTTTATCTAGGTGCTGTTACAATCCTTTTGTCCTTTCATCACCAATATTCATTGCGCTAAAAATTTACTTGTCAGTTGCTCGAACTTAGAGGTGGGTGTCCAAATTTAGACTAGCCCAACACTCAGAACGTTGCTTTTTCAGACCGAAAGATAAATCGTAAATGTTTTCCAACATATCTATAACTTTCCATCTTTTAGACTGCAAGAGGTAATGTTTGTGCTAGTTAGTTGCTATGTTGGTAAAAAAACCACATTATTTAAATCATCTCAAAAATCATAGATTATCACCCTGTCGTAAACGCCAGTTCTTTTTTGTTTCTTTCGTTAGAGAGCTGCAAATTGAGTGGGCAAGAGTAATCGTTAATATTTGTATGAAGGTATTCGATCTGTTGCAGTCCTAGTCCAAACCGTCGACGAATTCTTAGACTAATCGTGCTGGTTCCAAAGTTGGTTGCACCGACACTGGAATCTATTACATTTCGGTTATTCTTTTTTGACTGCTCGATGTAGCTGGAAAGGGGGTCTCAGTCATCTTGGTGCGCATGTTGCTTGCCTTTTCTATTGTGAAAAGCTGAAAACGACTACAGAGGATAAACTTGAAAAAATCTAGTGTCTTCATTGATGGAACAAATCGGTTATGAATTGCGAGAATTGACAAGTTCTCAGCAACGGGGAAGAGAGCTTGAGGCAAGGTTGGTTGCTAATTTTAACGCACTCATGTGGAACGGAACCATTCTTCTATTTATTCCATGCAGGACCAAAAGGTACTGTGACGACGCCTATAAACAGGTGTTTTCTTTTCCAGTTAAAGTGAAGCGATTGTTAAAGTGAGGAATGTATCACCTCTCCTTCCATTAATTGGCGGCTAGCTCGACAAGTGGAACCGGGAAGGGTCTTCATCCATCCTTCTCGTGTACCAATAGCTTAATGGGTTGACCTTACCGGAAATACACGGTGATGCTAAGTACTTCGCTTAAACACGTTGTTAAGGAATCTAGCTAGAGCGTTGGTGAGCGGCCTACAAGATGTTTGACGCGACCTGCAACTCATTCGCTGACAACTCTTGTCCAGAAACCGTTGCTAAGGTGCATTACGTGTTCGGGCCACCTAATTTTTAACACCGACTACGTAATCAGCATATTTTCTGTGCTTTAATGAATGTGGCTCATTAGTCATATAAAAATTTTTATGGAGTGGAGGTTAAGCTCAACTGCTAGCAATTATATTTAATACTTTGAAGAGGACTTCTCTAGAATATATATCAAAACTGAAAGCGCACTCACAGGTCTCCTATTCCATTTAAGCATATGAGTGAAATTGAGCTATAAAAAAAATTAGGCTTATTTTTTTGTCTCGGTCTTGCCAAATATAGCCGGCTCGTCGAGCTTAAAATAGTAGCATTTGCTCTCACTCTCCACGGATTCTTCACAGAAGTCAATCGTCGCTCCACCTTCAAGTGAGAGCTGAGTGAGAGCTCTGGTTAAGATTTCGACCAGCCACTTTCGGCGTTGTTTCTTTCTACATTCTTTCCACATGCAAGAATGCTTTTATTATTGAACGTTTATTCCTAACTTTGTTTTTTTATTAACTAAAATATTTCTCTTTCTCTAGGTCATTTATGCGTCAGTGTCGTTAAATTCCACCTTTATTTGTAATATTCTGCAACTCCTGTCACTACAAGAACGCTTGAGACGTTGGAATGTTGTTCATATTTGAATTGGTTAGATTCCTTTAAGAAAGAGGAATTTTGATGAGAGTTGCTTCCATTTGTCAGAATCGCTTCGTAACACATACCCACCTCGTTTCTCGAGCTACTGAATCGAACGTATCTCTTCTCTTAACCCATGCATTCCCTTCAAATGTCTCATAGCCGTTCTTAATCATAGTGAACTAAATCGGCCGCATAGTAGCCTTTTTTATGTGAGTGAGAACTTGAATATTAAGAAGTTCGGAAGCTGTTTAGATGAACCACCTACTAGTGCTCTTGGCCACATGGGTTGCGGATGTTTACTCGCTTAGCGATCTTCTGGTTCAAGGCCGACCTGATACACTTAAAATGCTAAAGGAAGTCTTAGCCAAGGATGACGTGAACGTGTAAGCCGATGATTTATTCGAAAAACAAATACATGTAGTAGCCTACGTGAGGAGGCCGAACCAACCGCATTTGTGAAATAAATATTCTTTTAAGGAAAAGGCAAATGTACCACTTTCTTGTTTATTTTTTTTCTTATGCATTACCCTAGAAATAGATTACTACTTAAGTTAGACAATAGAAATAAAGCCTTTTTACCTACGTCAAATGACTGGCATTCAACTGTTTCATAAAAGAATCCTGTTGCACGGGAGAACAACCACTGCTTTAGGTGAGTGGAGCTCTATTTCGTCACCGTTGTTGTTCAAACCATGACGATTGAATTATTATGAATACTTGGCCAAGGGCGCGTGTGGCGCAATAGTTGGAGGCGCCTCTGTGACACGAACTCGGAGCCCATCTCCGCGCGCATGGCCCACCAAGTTTTCCATCTCTACGTGGTCGGCAAATTGGTACCAGACTTGTCTGGGAGGATAGTAGCAGCACTGGATGGATACACTGGTAGGCCACCGCGAGTCATTGTAAAGCCCAGAGATGGATTCAATCATCACCAAACGATGCTTAATGTCGAATGCATGGCGCATCCTCAAGGATTGACCAACGCCGAGAGCTTTATCCTTTTTATCCCTTTTTTATTTCGCCTTTAAGCACTCCTTTTAGTCCAAACTTCGTTAGTTTTTATACATCCGCAAATAGTGCAGTTAGAGTTAGTTAGTGCAGTTAGTGCAGTTTTATAGTCGACTAGCGATTAGTGTACGGTGAGGTCGCCTGCGCTGCCCATTCGTCATTGGCCTCACGTTCATCTGCCCGCCTCTCATATAACATTCTCGAACGAAGAAAAGTGTTTGTCACTATAGTTGGTAATTAAGACATCTTTAGGTCAAATTTAATAAACGGCCGCAAAAGAGATAATCGCGTAAACGTATGGCGAGTATCTCCATGCAAGCTGCAACTTTACTAAGTAGATGTGTTAATCAGGATAACAGACTAATGGTAATCAATTTTAATGATTCATTAGTAAAGCCGCCTAATAAGCTCAAGCTCCAGCCCAATTCGCCTGCGGCAGCGAAATCTCCCATTTCTTCGGAGTATAGAAACTGCTAACGGACTTCTTTGGGACCAGCTTCTCCTCCAGTTCAGAAGAGCTGGCGACTGAGGTGAAGAAATGTGAACGCTATGCAAGGCTAGACCAGGTTTGCTGGTAGAAGAATTACTCGATCTTCATTCAATGACATTGAGAAGATCAAAACCCTTCGATTTCCAGCGGAACCGACTTGAAAATCTCCGGACCTTCACCGAAACTGAATGCGAGGAAACGAATCGAATACAAGAAATGCTGAGATCCGCATGTATAAAAAATCATCCGTGTGAAAAAACAATAGCTAGCGACATCGCATGTTTGTCATAAAATCAAACTCGAATTTTAATAAGGATACCAACTATGGCTTTCAAAGTCAAGCGAAATGACGGAGTGCATCCACTAGCATAAATAGTTATCGAAAGAAATTAGTAACGTTGTAGTCTTACGAAAGATACTTTGACGGTGAACAAGATGATTTCCAGGAATGGACGAGACTCATTGGCTCTCTCCCAAGTGGCCTGGCAGACAACCGTTCCACGTGATATGGCCTGGCGTGATTTTCATCATGCCGTCGAAATTGAGCGCACGAAAAGAGACATTTTATCTGCAGTCGTTGAAAGTAGTGGGTTATACGTTAGAAATAAGCTGGCTTTAATTTTTTGTAGCTTAATATACCTCAAAACGTCGTACGCTATTTCCTAACTTGTGCTTATGAATGATTGAGGTTAGAGAGGTGCTGAAAACTTTCTAAGCAGTTCAGGGCAATGCGAGCACATTGATCTGATGAACTGTAGCGATTACGAGACTGACGAGATGACTTGCATGCTAACGGCGACCGGTATGACATGCTGTGTTTGTACTGGCACTCTAAAAGCCAGCAAATGGTCGTTATTCTAGTGAGTGCCCATTCGTGAAAGAATTCAGTAAGCGTGGTGCTGCCTAAGTACGGTAGAGCTATAGTCGGTAATTGAAAGCGTATACCCGTGTTTCGCGGATGGTCCCAGAAAGAGGTCCATACGATGAAAACGGTAAAATGTTACTCCCTAAAAAGATTGAGCCGTGTTTAAAGCACGACAGGATAGTTATTTAAATGAGCGTAGTCATGGCCGAAATTCCATTACAGTTTCACTGGGACTCAGATTTCTGCCGATATCTTGGATTTGCAGCATGGCGACATTTGGGAGCGAACAATAGGCTTTCTTGTACTAACAATATTCTATTTTTAATGCACAAGAACACTGCAAAAGGATAAAATTGCTAAATAGGATAAAGTAGGGATGCGTAAAGGATACATTGATCAATCGGCCCGAGGTTAAAGGAGTCGGTTTTTGAAGTGTGTATGATAGAACCCTCAGTATTGGACCCCTCAAGGACACGTTATTAATTCTGTTTCATTAACCATCTTCAAGGTGGTTAAATGTAGTGCTGGTTAGTAGCATGTGGGAGCTACCGTTGTTTTATGTCAAAATTTTGTTGCTCTGAGACAAATCTGCTATCCATTTGCCTAGCTAGGGAGATTATGGGGTTTTTTGCACGGTCTGCAGAATCCGACAGAAGACCACGTGTGTATTGCAGGACGCCTCTAACCAATATGCTTCACGCACCTTGAGATCATCGTATTTACCAGAATACCAGAATCCGTTATACTAAACTCAGTTGTCCATTACACGACATTATGGTACGTGTCCAATAGGGTATTCGCTTGAGTTCCGTAAAGAGGCTTTCTCCATTCCTGACATAAAGTGTAAGAAACGAACCCTTTCAGTTGAAAATGCTTTGCAAAAGTGTAAGGATCGTTAATTTTTTTCAGATGTTGATCACGCATTGTGCTAAGTGGAATGGTATAGGAAGCTGCACACTATTAATATGGGACCAGAAATACGGTGTACTTGTGGTTCTAGGCTACGTGCTGAACTTACCGTTTCTATGTTTACTTGCATAATTCTGTATCTGCATGGGATTAATAAATCATCGATGCTTCGCAAAAGTTAATAGAAAAATTGGACTCTTTTATTGCGGTTTGTCAATCGTCTACACACAGAATCCATTTATTCACTAACAGTGCCGAACTGCTTCACGATTGCAAACACTTATCGAAACCCAATGTTGATACTTCTCGTTTGAGGTGCCACATTTGTTTTTACGCGGATTTTCGAGAATATGCTGAGAAAATCAATAGCGTTTTGAGAGTACAATGCTGAATACTATTCAAGGTAATACTTGTCGCCTACATCACAATGTTTTCACTTCTTATTTTTGCTCTATCCTTTTTACATAGCAAGGGATGATGTGAAGTACAAGTACAAGAATGCTGCGATAGGAGCAGAACTCGGAACCTCAGGTGCGCTCCGAATCCGCTATTACGCTCGCCAAGGGTTCAGGTGCTATCCATCATACTAACCAAGACCTTTGCCTTGACTGTTCCTCAGCTATGTGTTTACTTTATCAGAGGTATAAGCAATCACCTGTCAACTTATTATATTGTAACTGTGCTTGATACTTGGGCTTGTTGCACAGAGTTCACATGGATGAACATGCCTCTCTCACATTAAAATAAATAAAGTCTTAAATATTGTGAACGGTTATGCTTGACGAAGAAGTATTTCGCTCTGCGATTCAGTTTTGGATTCCAAAAAATGAAATGAAGGAAATTCTGAAATCAAAAAATCAACCGCGGAGAGAAACGCCTCGTTGTCATGCATGATCTCACACAGTATTCAAGACTGGTATTTTAATGTGAGAGATACATTACTTTTCCATGTGAACTCTGTGCGGTTGTTCGTCATTTGACATATTCAGTGGGAGAGTCATAGAAAAGCGCTGAGTGTGGGAAGGAGTTGCTTTGTTTTCAATGCGATTGAAATCCTGGTTTAGTGTTTTTTCTGTTTTGGTTAGGAATGTGTTCGGCCAAGTAGATTGAAGCCAACTTGCCCTTACCACGCTCTGAAGAAGCCGAAGTCCGCTGAAGCGTCTGCTTTTTTTAAAATAGGAAGTAAACTAACAACCCCTTGTTTGCTTGTCAAGGAAAAAAGTAAAAATTTTGCTTTTCGGAATGTGCCATTTGGTGGCGTCCCTATTCATATGAGAACTAAAACCAAAGTTCTCCCTTATACTGAGGACGGGTTACAAGGTGTGTGCGAACTACCTTAATTAGCGAAATGCAGATCATTCACGAGACAGCTTCCAGTGGAGGACGAGAGGGCACTCGATTGTTCCCCATCATACGCTTTTTCACCAACTTCCATCATAAACTGGGATTTATACGTCAATTGCACATTTGCTGCTGAAGCAGGCCAATAGTTGGAGAAAAAGAATGTTGAGTGTTTCCATTTTGTTGATTAATGACCTGTGTATTGTAGTGTAGTTTATTTAATTTTTTTCATTACTGGTAATACGCAATGTATTGGTGTTTAGAATTCATCACGTATGACCACAAGCACTGAATAGCGCTTGGCAATGATTTCCCTCGGACTACCACGCCGTCGATGTCGTTTGGATGATGGAATTAATAAGATTATAGCCAAAAGCTCCTTCAGCGTTAAAATGTCTATTCTATACAGGTTGAGTAGTTGTAGAAAATTCCCGTTATTGCTGTAATACCAAAACCTAGACGCCCGAAATAAGAACAATACTGTTGTGCGGAAACGAATCCCACAAGCGTTTTAAGCTGAGTTTCATTATGATCAGCATGCTGGTGGTTTTCCACCTGATTTCTCTGCAAGCTGCTTGAATTTTCCTATTTAAATTTTTTTGTGTACACGTTTTGAGCCGTTTAATAAAAGGCACGTTTAGGTCCATAAAACGATGAAAGTCAAATCCTCACATCCGGAAAACTTTAGTACACCTCTGTGCTTTTTATCTTCGCATTTCGGGACCAATTTTGTTAACATCGCTTTATAGAACAGCTTTCTGGCCCAGTAAGGGTGGTTAATTGGAATATACCCTGTCTACACCTTCCCCTGCTTTACCTCTCCTTTCACCCTTCTTTCTAGTGCATAATTCAAGAAAGCCTGACAAAATTTTTCTATTTTCATCTTATTAGCCCGCATCGGTAACCTCAATGCTATCCATACTTTGTTAGAGAATGCTGACTAATCCTTCTTTAACCTTCTTTGCTTTAGAAATGATTCTGTCAACCTTTCAAAATACTTCAGCACGTTCTGCAACTTTTATCCCATCAGTGTTTCACCACTGAGAGCTTACAGAGCAACGAATCACTTCCATCATATATTCAATGGCGACTAAGCAAAAAGAGTGGGTTGGACGCAAAGTTTTGCTTGCATATGTGAAGCAATTTGCTTAGATTTCGAGGTAAACGTACAACATCGTCACAGTTATCCAGCTAAAAGACGCTCAGTGATGGGATTTCATCGCTTCTCTTCTCCCAACCATTTGTTCAGTACTCGATTAAGTTCTCACCAGAGCCACCCGACAAAAAAGTGACTGTGACATTCCCTTTGGCCTGGAAAAATGCGTTTCCAGTCTACTTAGCACGCATAAGTACTAAAGTCTTCGTTCGAATGGTCCAAATACAACCAAGTAACAAGAGAAACCTTTGACAAAACCGACACCTGGATGCACAATCCGAACTTACGAAATGTTTATTCAAGGAGTTTCCAACAGTTTAGCAAAGTTCGTCAGTTTGGGATCACAGTTGAATGAACACACAAAGCAAACGAAATCATCGACCGATTCCAATGAACACAAAGGGAGACGAAATTCACAATGCAGATAGTAGAGCTATTTTAGATTTCGAGAATTGAAACAACATCAAGAACACGTCCTGCCTTAAAAAGAGGTCATAATGCTTGCGTTATACATCGTCGATTAAGAGCATAAAATAACATAGTACAATACAAGCAATTACACCAGTGTTGAGCATAAACAATTAGTTTCTGGCTTATGAACACAAAAAGACTAGAGAGTGACGGGTGGTACCTCAGTCACGCAAAAGTACCACATGCATATAGTCCTGCATTGATAATGGATAATCTTAAACTTCCTAACAATATAGAAAGAGGGGAAGATCTGAGAACTAAAAGCTCAACCCACTTGTGCGTTGTGAGCTGGCGCCACCACAGGAGGCCTCGTTTCTTGTTTCTCAGTGACGGAGATCGGTTATCGCTCGAGTGAAAACCAATCGTATGCATTTTGGGAAAAAACTGTCATAAATTTTTTATTCTTTAGTGTCAAATCATCGAACTGAATATCATAACTCTGTAGACTGTAGTGGTGGCGGGAGCGGAGGCTGAGGCGGATCAATGGTACGAGTTGTCGTCGGCGCCGTCTCGGTAGCGTAGTACATATTAATCTTCCTGCAAATCTATTGATTTCCTCTAGCTGTGGTTTAAATTCGGCTATACCGTTACGAAAACAGGAAAATTACTGGAAACTCACTGTGTAGGCTCGCGACTCAATGAGGTGTGATGTGCCGCCTGAGAGCTTATGTGACGTAGCTTGCGAGTGTAGGACTGTCGTTGACGGCAGTAAAGGCTGATGTACGTTAGCAGCAGAACGAAGATAATGAGTAGGATTCCAAGCTAAAATCATTTGAGAATGATTATGTGCATCTGAAAAGACCTCTAAACATTTCGAGTGATGCAAAATCACAGTGTTAGCCTGATTTCAAAAAAGTTATTTCACGAGTATCATAAACGTTTGAATATGTGAAAAGCTGGCGCCAAACATCTCACTGGGCGTGGTTTGTACTTTACTGTACTTTAGGCGTGGTTCTCTCAGGAATAATTGCAAAAGTAATCGGATTGATAACACTGCGTATGGTTATGGAACACTGGAAAAGTCAACTTGGTTCGCAATTCATCTTCTAAATAGGAAATATTAAAGATTTTCGAAAAGTACGTAAATTCCCAAGTCCGACTTTCTATTAACCTCGGCATTGATTGAATAATTCTTTCTACTTCTGTTCAACAAACACGAGGTGCTATTTTATTTCTTTATTTGCTTACAAGCTGACGTTTCGGCGGATTTCGCCTTCCTCAAAGCCTGGAAAGGTCAAGTTGACAGCAACCTATCAGGCCAAACACCTTCATAACCAAAGAGAGAAAACGCTAAACCAAGATTTCAATCACATTTAACATAGCCCTGCACACTCACCGCTTTCTATGAGTCTTCCACTGAGTATTTCGTGTGAAGACCGACCGCACAGTACGTTAATTATCCACTCGTTAGAAGAGTAACCCTCACTTGGCGCTCTAGGTGACTGCAGCAAAGACAGAAACAAGTTACGTCGAATGTTAGTACTAAGATCACCTTGTATCCGAACTATGTTTCTTTTTTCTGAAGAAGGCCGAAACGTCTGGGCAGAAAGGCTGAGAAAAAGGTGAAACGAAGAACTCGCTTGGCGTAGCGGTGAACGCTTTAGCCTCCGGAAAGTGTAACAGCGCGTCTCTTCTCCACCGTAGGCACCACCCGTGTGGAGATTTTGTAAATATCTCAGCATCATTATGGTTATATTACACATAATACTCTGGCATTGAAAAAAATATGTAGTAGACAAAAGTACTACATTGTGATTTATACCACAGCTTCAGCTGGACTGCGTTTAATGCCGAGATGTGCTCTCCAAATTAATCCCGTTGATGCGTGATCGCTGACAGCACCTACAAGTTAATAACACGGCTGAGAGAAAGGCGAAACGAAGGACTCCCATGGTGTGATGGTGAACGCGTTAGCCAAGGGAGAAGGTGGTATCGTGTTCGTTCCACACATCAGGCACCAGCAGTCCGGAGTTTTGCAGTTATCTTAGCACCATTGTGGTTATTTTTCTTTGATCACACACTCAGCTTTTGTTTTTCGATGAGAAAATAATCTAAAACTGATCAACACAGCTTTCAAGTCGAGAGTGATTGAAAAGTGACTGCCTATTTTGAAACACTTATAACTCATTTACATATTGTAATATTCTTCTCAAATTTTTTTCATACATTCCTTGATGAGGGTTAGTGTTTGGCGTTTGGACGCCTTAGAAATATGGCCAAATATCTTGCTGCGGGAGGACGTGCTCAGCTAGTAACACTGCGTAGTTTGGAGATCCGCTGTTCAAACTTAAAGACAGCGACCATAATTAAGTGGAAACATGTTCAACTAACACAAAGGCGATAAAAAACTAACAAGCAAAAGGCATGGTGATGGTATCCTTAAACGATACTCGAAGAAGGCGTTGCTCTTCCAATTCCGGAGGTAGTCCAGGTTTTTCGAAAAATGTTTACTCGTAGCCCAAAAAAAACTGGATAAGCAGCAAGGAAGAGGGGGTTCTCGGGTTTCAGTGTGTACAAACTTTTGTTGTTGCACATTTCACTACTGCTGCTAGTGAATGCCTGCATCTCCCCTTTTGCGGCAGATGGATGGCAGGCTTGGGTCCTCGTGGTCAGTATGAATGTCCAGCCAGGATCTCTCACTAATATCCTGCAACTTTTCCCTTGAAATTGATTAGAAGAGCAAGTCACCTCCACCAAACCAAAGACTCTGGTAAGACTTAAAGTGTTCTTTAATACGAGAGTTATGTCTCCTAACCCACAAGAGTTCCTGGTGAAATCAGTTGACACAGTTCCCGATGGCTTCAAAAGTCAGCGGTTAATGCTACTGCTCTCAAGTTTTGAATAAAACTCCATGATGCGTGCTTCCTTCTCATATAACTTCTTGTTAAAATCGTAGTAAAGAAGTAAATCACAAGAATTCAGAATTAGAGAGCGCCTTTTCAATAATCCTACCGTTTATTTTTCGGGGAAAGCGCCTAGCTACATTTCGTATTTTTCGGATATAAACAGTGTTTGTCTAGAATTGCTGGTGCTCACGAAGTGAACGAGGGTGAGAATAAATTAATGTTCTATTCCGCAAACACAGCATGGCAAAACTTACAATGACTGCCTCGAGTGAATTCGGACTGCTCGTGCTGACAGAGTCGATTTCCCGTAAGCCGTAAGCGTTTCGCAGTTCTCTTCGGAATGCGCTTTTCGATGACATCAGTCTCCTAGAAGTTGATCTCGTTCAGAGCACCAATAATGTGTTCCCACATCGAGCAAGCAACTTAATGGCAATATTTTCAAAAGGCAAAACCATATTCAATGTACGATGAGCTTTAAAGTAGTCAGTTGATTCTCAATGGTAAAGATATCAGGTGTAAGAAATCTAGACAAAAAAGGGATACCATTAAAAAATCTTGGCAAAGCATAAGAAAGACAGAGAGTTTTCGCCTGTTTTTTAAACTTTTCTTCCAGGCGTCTCATTTGAAAACAATCAAATACCGACCAACACCTTTTCCACCGCACATCGATTGCTTTGACTTCAATGTAATTCACTTCGTTTTCTTCTTAACCTTTGCCATGATGTTCTATTCCAGCAATTAATTGGTTTTGTCTTCCGAAGGTAACAAAACATATGGACATTGTCAGGGGTTTGCGTGCATAGTGGAAAATAGCGAGCGCAGACATTGAAACAACCCTTTCAGACCATTGCCGGTGATGGCACCATTAGGGTAAAAAGACTGGCTGAAAGGCAGAATGAGGGTCCCGGTGATGTAGTGCGCGACACGTGATCCCTCAGAAAGGTAACCGCTTTTCGGGATGATGCTCATGTTTTGTAAACATCTTAGCACGATTGTGGTCGTATTTTAGATAATATCCTACCGTTAAAAAAGTAATGAGCAGTAGAAAAAAGTCCCAACATCATTGCTAAAGGCATGAAATGATTGGCTGACTTGTCTTTAAAAACGAACCTAAACTTCCACGTTACCATCTGCTTAATTAACAAAGACTGATGTGAATAAGGCAAACCCCATAGAGAAACTACAAAGAATTGCAGAAAATCCTTAAGGTGTATGGTGCCGAAAATGTCTAATGGTCGTGTGAAAAGATTTCTATTATTCAACTCGTTGACATCTGTGAAAACCGCTGCTAGTTTTCCAATGCCTAGCTGCTTAATGAGTGATTAGTATAATGGCTAAACAATCTCGAAAAAGGAGAAATATGACAAAGTCACCTCGACCTCGTGTAAGCTCATCAAAGAAAGAATACATATTGATTAGTGATACCGAGGTTCAAGGAAAGTCGGTTTCGAAATGTGACAAAGTCACTGTTTTAAAACAACTTATGATCCACAAAGGAATCACTGTAAATTGGGAACCAATTCCGATTTTGATCAATAAAAGCCAATAAGAATGCTGAAATCGATAATCAAATGTATCAAGATGGGTTTTAAAGAAAACAGGCGTTCCTTGAAACCATAAAAGTCTCGAAGTTATGTTTTTAGATAACTGGACGTTTGCCCATAGAAAAAAATGCCCATCGCGTATCTGGAGTTTAATTTCCCAACATATCTTGTCAAGTGTCAACGGTCCTCCTAAAATTCGGAATTAGTTCCACCTGGTTTTATGTTTGGGGAATCCAGGAGCAGCAACCAGGTAATGATAAAACTAGATGCTTAATGCTTCTCGGTATGTAAAACAAAGTAGGAATTAATTAAATATATTAGCACAGCGGTTAAGGTGTAAACGCCAGGGATACTACATTCTTCGCAAAGAATGATGGAATTCGCTTTTTTCCCTTCTTTGGCAGAAATCACTCGAATAAGTGGGACAACAACTTTTGGATTTTCAAGTCAACTTCGGCCAAGAAGTACAAACCTCAAGACATTGTCGACGTCCATCAAATTGCCATGTGCGTCTAGAAAGTGTGCCAGAACTACAGTGAAGTTGGCGTTTTGCCGTAAACGATCCACTACCGCCGTCAGTGAAGTTGCGTTTGATAGCAACCTTAAATGGAACGCGGTATTCGCTAGTAAAAGTAGTAAAGTATAAGCACAGCTCAAAAATGGGCAAAGGTTAGAGAATTACGCAGATTATTTCCGAATATTCATAATTTCAACCTTTCCCATAGCACAAAGGTAGCATATGGCTAAAAAGAACACCGGTTTCCTTCCTTAGGACAGCGATCGCTCGATTTCAAACATAAGTCCTTTTCATGATCATTTTGACAATACTAAAGAGGAATAGGAAGACAAATGACAAATATCAACTGCATATAGAGAATTTCTCTATCAAATCGCGAATTCTCTAGCCACCTAACATATATACTCCAAAGTCGTTAGAAAACATACCTCGCAAGTGTATGTAATCTATTGTATAATAAAATGTTTGCCACAACGCCCGCGCGCGTGCCCTACATTCACATCCCATTTTAGCCTTCGGGCACGCCACTAGACAAAGCATCTCGTAGCCAACGGGCACACCACCAGGCATGCTACAAGGGACGACTCGTTGCTTAAGGACTAAGTCCAACCGAATGACGTGGGTCGCAAGTCGACGCAAGCGAATGACGTGGGTTTCAGGGTTAACGCACGGATCGTAAAGTCTAGTCTTTAAGCAGTGAGTCGTCCCTCGTGACATGTCTGGTGGTGTGCTTGATGACTAAAATGAGATGTGGATGTAAGGCACGCGGGTGGGCACTGTGGCAAATATTTTATTACACGACAGTTTAGGTGCAGTTACGAGATATGTTCTCTGTCAACTTGTGAAATATATTTGTCAGGTAGATAGAGAATTCTCTATTTGATAGAGAAATCCTTTATACTGAAACGATTATTAATAGGTAGAATTCGGCACAAAAAAAGGAACGGAATGACATTTGAAAATAAACAATTAACTAGGAGAAGTGGCAGGAGTGATAAATGAGCAAGTAAGGAAATGGATGTAGACGTACTTTACGATATTCTTCTCATTTTTGTTGATAAAGTCAAAAGGCGCATCGAAGAGTAGTTCAGTCTGCTGTGAGTAGGTAATAATCGAAATCTAAACAGTGCAAAAAACTTCCTTCATTCGAATATTTCTGTTTCAGTCTTTGTGTTCTTATACACCTCCCAACGGTGTACCGCTCGCTGGGAGGTGCTCCGGACTGCGATGTACAAGCGTGGGGATTCATCGCCCTGGCAAGGTCTCCCAAGCTGAGAAGGTGTCCGACATTTCCATCAGGAATCCTAGCTAAGAATAAACCAATACTAGCATTCACCACAGCCCTGGTATCAAACTAGTCGCATGGTGGGAAAGCTCCCTCTGATCCACAAGAACGGCGACTGCCTGTGGTGGTAACGACCTGGGGCAGACTTTTGCCACGCTAACCTCTGAACGCTAGGGAAGCACGGTTGCTGGACCAGTAAAACTCTGTGGAATCGTAATTATGCTGGAGCCCGCACAACCAGTGAGGACGGGCCGTCCAAGTAAGTATCCAAGTAAGTAAGTGTTCTTAAACATGTTAAAGAAGTGATCGTCCGGTGGTATTCAAAAACAAACTTGACAAGTAATAAGGAATAGCCTCGTAAACAAGAATCCTTAACTTCTTCACGTCAAGGAGGTTTAGGATTCCAAAACATACCACTACGGCAGCTGAGTCCGCATGACCAACGCCGTCGGTGACGACGACTGTGAAGGAGTAGGATGGCTCACGCAATGGCTCATTGACCGCCAGTCTGCCCGTTCCAGCTTCTATCGATATTGGTGCATTCGACAGCGGGAAGCTCTGTAGGTCATGACAACGATAATTACGGACGGGAATGCTTCAGAGAAACCTCACAGACCTTCTTGGGAGCCCTTATCGCTCCTGAAATCGAATAATTTAAGCCATTCGTTTCAACGTCGGGATCTATTGCCGCTACTTGACCCAGATGATTTCCAGGAGAGGCTTGTCCCTAAAAACAGTTTTCGTAAGACCACCTTATACTAGTAAGTAAAAAACTGAATATGAGATAGAAATAAAGACCATGTGGGAGCAAAGGAGCAAAAAAATTCCAACAGTTGTTTGGTTCGAGTTGTTTTTATTGAGAAGTAGTGGGTCCATGTTTGCCATCAAGCCAATAAAGGCAATCTTCTCACACAATATCTGAGGCCAATTTTAAACATTATGAAAAATTTTCAATCATATCTATATAACAATAGAAAAGGTGTTAAGATTTTCCACACCGCTTAATATGAGCCCAAAAATAATAAAGTAGCTATATTAACTCTTTTATTTACTGCCTTTTTCTTCTTAATGGCAGGTGTTGCGAAATATAACTCGTATGAGATGCTGAGATATTTGCAAAACTCCGGACCACAGGTGTATGCAGTGGGGAACGAACACGCGCTGCTCCCCGGTAAGGACAACAGCGCGTGTTCGTTCCCAACTGCATACACCTGTGGTCCGGAGTTTTGCAAACATCTCAGCATCTCATAAAAGTAGCTATGATTGTGATTTCGACTACAACTTCAGCCTGACTGGGTTCAATACCGATTTGTGCTCCTCTGATCAATTCCGCTGACGGGTGATCGATGGCAGCGTTAGGTAGAAAACTAGTTGAGAAAAACGCAGAGTAAGGGCCTGTGTAGCGTAGTGTGTAATGCGCAAGCCCCCGGAAAGGGAAATCGTGGTTCGAACTGGCTCAGGGTTCAAGTTTTGCGATATCTCAGCAACGCTGAAGTTGTAGTTCACATAATACTCTGCCGTGAAAAATTATAGTAGGCAGAAAATAAAAGGTTAACATTGCAATAAAGTAGCTATCATCACAATAAAGTCTAGCTTTCTCAGGAGAAATCTATGCATGTGGTGAATTTTATGGCGACTATCAGATTGCGACAGGAAATTCTCAAGATGTAAGAAAAAAGAACATTTGTAGTTTCTACAGTACCTGTATAACGGTGAAGTAGTAAATCTTGTTGGTGAAACGTGGGAAGTTGTCGTTCACGTCATTCACCGTCAGAACGCCGGTGACGGTGGCATTCTGGGATTGGTGTGGATCAATACAAGCCAACTGACAGTCATAGGCAATGATCTATAAATGTTTCACTTATTCAAAGATAGCCTTAAAGAACCAGTTTTAGATCTAATAAATGGTCAACATAAGTGTTCATGGCATACGGGTACCCGGTGGCCCAATTCAGTACTTACAGGCCCATTGCAGTGCCATACGTAGTACTCATTCCTCCGCCTCTGTCCAGTCAAATGTTCCCATACCTCTTAAGTCGGCAAAACAATAAGAGACCAGTCTAGGAGGACAATACGCTGACTTTATATATGGCTAGAGCATCGCAGGTTATTGTATAAGCCTGAGAGGCATCAAATCACCTATAGCATACTACGAATGGAGTGAAATGCATAGTGCAGCACTTAGGGATTGATCAACGTCCAAAACTTTTTTCCTTAATCCTTTGTATCACTACACAAATAAAACGTGCGTAAAAAGTAATATCGCGCTAAACGGGTTTACTTCCAAATACTAACTAACCAAATAAGTAATGTTGACAATATAAAAGACAAATCTATAAACGTATAGAAGAAGCCCACAAAATAAAATCTAGCTAGACTTGGAATATGGTAGATTTCTAAGATGAAACACGTCAAGAAGAAAGCTGGTTTTCCCGAAACACAGTGGCATGAATGAATTGGTAGAAGGAAAAAACTGCTTTCACATGATAGAGCACCCAGCTATAAGTATAAAAAGATGTAAACTGTTATAAACATACAACACTTGATCTTTGTTTTGGCTCCGCCAAATATTTTAATGAAACCCTGTGACATCGTCCTCGTTCTGCTAAAATTACTTGAAATTTGGCGCATTTTATGGATATCAGAAGGAGGTCTGGCAAATGAAAAGAAATACTCAACGGCACATGACGTCACTCACCGAGCTCTATGATATGCTAACGGAAAACGAAGTACGGAAAAAACTCCTGTTCAAAACGTGAATATTGCTGACCTTAAACTGATGTTCCACTTTCTGTTCGCGATCAAAACTGTGATTTGTGTAGAGAACGGGCAGTGTTGGTTGGAGAAAGAAAAACAACGTCGACTCACTGCTGTAGCACACCTGAGCAACTTTTCTGATTCCTATATAGTTACATGTTGTAATGCTTTCCTCTATCTACTAGCTGCATTAGAAACTTTGCCTTAAGAAATTTGGCCTAACTGAACATGATAGGCGGCCCTATTTATCTCTCGCCGAAATGATGAACGGGTGATTCGATCATTGCGACTATCGGAGCCTACCAGAATACGAGCAAAAATCCACCGAATCGAACAAGTCAGCCAACCAGTTTCTGCTCCATTTCAAACGCACCTATTCAATTAATCGACTTAGAGCTTTAGCGCGTATTCGGTATTTTGTTAATTCTGCCCCTTCTAACTTAAAATTCAACCACAGTGAGCGCTATTTACTTTTCGGCAATTAATGGCTAATGAAGTTCAAATTAAACAAGATTTGCGAAAAACAACTCAGCCCCTCCTCTGCCTCTTCAATCTCTCTTGTTCCTCTGATCAGGCTTATCGAATTACTACAACTTCTTCGAAGCGAAACATTTCACTGTTCTTTCCCCACCTTAGTATTATCGGTGTGGAAATCGGCGTCGAGAGCGATCGGCACGTGGCCAATCCGCCTGGGTGGAGGAGATCGGTCGTTTTCAACAAGCGACAAATGAAAAACCTGGAAATCAAGTGGGAATTATTCGAGTAAGGGTGAAGAAATGTCACCAGTTTTTCCTTAAGTTTCCAGTTTCGATCAATGTACTTCTTTGAGCTTGATCTCAGAGACTCCTTGGCTGTTCAGAGCTTTCATGACAGCTTCTATCTCAACTCAGTGAAACGCTTCCCTTAAATTGGAGAGAAAGTGAGACAGACAGGTCTTATGCATTCTCGCGATTTTTCAGTGAGTCTTGTTATCGTGTGGATGCGGTCCATCGTGCAAAATCCTTTCAGGAACACTTCTTTCTCACATGACTGTCCTTTGTCAAGTGTTCTGTCAATCGTGTTTAGGATACCTGGAGTGAAAAGTTTATAGACGAAAGACAGTAAGCAGTTTGGACGATAGTTGCCAATATCGTGCAGGTCATCCTTCTTGAACAACAGAACGGTCTTGCTGGTCTTCCATTCAGTAGGGACCTTGCCATTCAGACAGGTAACGTGTGAAGAGACGAGCCAGGGTGTTTACGAGGACTGGCGGAAGGTCCTTCAGGTGTTCTGATCTTACCCTGTCCGGGTCCCGTGCTGTTCGATTTTTCACCGACGAAGTAGCATGTCGGTTTTCAGAAGGAAGAACGGGTGGTACGACATGTCCATCTTCCTTTATTCCGTATGAAGGCAGGAGGACTCGGCTATTGAAGAGATCCGATTACCAGTCCTGAATGATTTTTTCTCTTGTCTTTCTGGAGGATATAACTGTTGCGCCTAGGCGTCAGAGTTCAATACTAGCCTCTGCAGCTTTAACTTTAACTGCTACTGTCCTTCCTTTAAAATTTTCTTCTATCGCCTATCTGCAGTATTTTTCGAGCTCGAACGTGGGTTAGCGGTTGTCTGCGGCTCATGATTTCACTATGGTGTCTTAGCTCGAGTTTTTTAGACGCAAACGTCTTTTTGTGATTTTCGAACTCTCAGATTTCATAGCGCGAGCCTGGAAATATAGAGTAAGGTGGCAGTATTATCTGTTGATGTTATCAATAATGCCTCATCCCAAGAGTGGAAAGCTGAAAGTGGATCTGAATGAATCGCAGTTTATGTAGGTTACGCTTTCTCGTTTTTTAAACGGAGCAGCTTTCTATTGGTTCCGCAAAAAATGGAATCTTATGGAAGAAAGTTACCGTCCGATCCTGTGTAGAATTTTGAGACAGCGTCAATATCGGTTGAGGAAAACCTTCGAATTACTATGATGTAATTTGTTTCGTCATGGTACTCTCCCTTGGGAGTCCTCCACGTCCAGCGTTGAGATTGGGGCCTCTGGAAATGTGATTTCCGTGGAAGGTCTTAGTTTCCATGGCAAACAAGCCCGTTCACTCTGCCCGTTCCAATCTAATCTTAATTTCTTTAGATGTTCTTATGCTTCGGATCCTTGGGCTAAAGTCTCCAATGATCATATTGAAGAATGTACGGTCTTTTCTGCATAACTCCACAAAGTCTGTAAAGAACGCTTCGACTTTGGCTTCGTCATAGCTTGATGTAATCGATATTCATAGTCAAGCTCGTATTGACGTCGCAGGCGACGTCGCCTACTCCTCTGTGGGTGGTGTGATCTCGTCTGGACCACTCCAATGACATTGTACCTTATCTTTCTTGCCTGCATGATCAAATCCTCTATCGAAGACTAAGATGCAACAAGGAATTAATAAAAGTAGAAAGCGGAACTTGATTAAAAAAGAGAAGATGAATGAAGGCGGAAATCAACCTGCCGAGAGAAGAGCGGGCAGTTATCGTTGCGGTCGTTGACGGAGATGAATACATGCACAGAGGAACAGTTCAGATGGTGGCAAGCCAACATGCGCAGCTCGTGCACCGGTTTCCGCTCAAAGTCGAACGGCGAGTTCGATCTCAGCGAACCGTAAGCGTTCAGCGAGAAGGCTTCCCAGTCCTGGAAACAGCACTCCCATTTTCGTTTATTTAATCTCATTACCTTTTTGGTGAAGTGGTTTTGCTATTGATCTTTTCCAAGCCTGAGGCCGACCATCCACTCGAGGATCATAGAAAATTTTCGGAAGAAACACAAAGCAAAAGCAGTTAGGTCAATGGTGTATTCCTTTTCCTTTTCATTTTTTATTCCAGACATAGGCATATTAAAGGCAGAATTTAGAGGCAAGCTTGGTTGGAAATAGCAAAAAAAGAAAAATGTCAGTTCTTAATATTACTTCCAATGTTGACCTTTTGTTTGCTGCCTACTACATTTTTCACGGCAAGGTGTAAGGTACTACAGCCTCGGCTTAACTGGGTCCATTGCCGATTTGTGCTACTCAGATCAATCCCGTTGACGGGGATTGCTCATGGCAGCGTTAGGTAGAAAACAAGCTGAGAGAAAAGCAAAGGAACGGCCCCAGTGGTGCAGTGTGCAATACGCGAGCCCTAGGAAAGTGTTAATCGGGTTCGATCTGGCCCGAGGTCCAAGTTCTGCGGATGTCTCAACGTCATTGCTGTTGAGTTATTTCCAATATTAAAACTTTCTTTTCTTCTTTAGCATATTTTTCATTGGTTTCAATGCCCAGGTGTAAGCAAAAATCTTTGATGGAACTAGTTTTCGAGCGGTTAGATCAAACTTGTTCAGTTTACGTCATTTGCAGTGAAGGTCATTTAAATTTAGTTCGTAACCCTCTTATACCTTTTTGTTATAATACGTACCTTCTTAAATGTCTGCTCGAATTTATACGTTACCAATCCCATATCATCCTCCTCAAGCAGTTTGATGCGCAGTAGTTCATCGTACTGTACATTCTCATCGAAGTAGTGGATAGAATTTGGCTTTGGGAATACTGAATTCACACAGCAAGTTTTAGTCTAAACTTAGACGGTGCTATCATTTTGAGCGACAAATCTTACTAATCAGGGGGCTGTGGTGGTTGCTTGAAGCCGGGTACACGGTGACGCAATACGGGTGCAAGACTGAGAGTGGTGGCGATCCGGAGTCCGTAGCCAGGATATGAGAGCAAATCTAAATTGTCCTGCGTGTAATCACGGGTTTTGAAGAAAGGCCTTATCTTCTGATACAATGTCAACTGTTGGAATTGAAAACCACCTCATCCGTTTCATTTCATCGTTATTTTATTCGTTATTCAAGGTTTTATAAAACAGAAGCTGTGTGCGACACTGGGACAATTTGAATCCATTTTGACCAGATGGGCTCGGAAGAAAAGTGGAGAGTTTAAAACTTAAAAGTTGAGAGCCAAATGAAACGAAATACCCGCATGGAGTGGTGGGGAACACTTTACCCCTCGGAAAGTGTAATAGCGCGTTCGTTCCTCATCGCGGACACTTGCGGTCTGGAGTTTTGGAAATATCTCATAATTATTGTGGTTAAGACTCTTTGTTCAAAGTGTTACCAGCTTCTATCCAACAATTCATACTCATAACCGTTTATCTTGAAGACAACCAGTGTTTTCTCTATCGAGTTTTCGTACAGATTTTCCTAAAAACATACCCTTTCTCCTGCATGGCCATCCAATTTTTCAGCTACCACTAATTTCCCTTCATCGGTCACAGAGAAAAGAGTATGATTGGCATCGAGAAATACCGATTGTTTACCTCCTAAATGTTTCTAATAACAGTTTGAAAGAACTATTTTCTTAGTTCTAACTATATGGGACAAAAAGTGAATTTCCTATGCTCTTAGGTAGCGGTGGAAAGTCGGCGTTCCTAAATCATAATCTCGCGAAGTCCCTTCAGTAAATTTTTATTTTTAGTTAAATTAACTAGCATATTAAATGTTAGTCACTAGTAAACTGACCTTCATCAAGATCGCTTGCGCTGACAGTAGAAATTGAAGCTCCAACGGGTGTGTCCTCGAAAACGGTGAGGTGATCCAGATCGGAATTGTGAATAACCGGTGGGTTGTCGTTCACGTCTCCAACCAGGACGATCACCTGAACTTCATTATTTTCCACTTAAGGCAGCATTTAACAACAACTTAGGCTCTCATGCAATAATAAAGCATTTTGTTGACTCTCTCGCATACCATGAGGATAAGAGCGATGAAAATCATGAAGGTCGAGGCCAATGTTATTCCGATGTCGACGAGCCGTGATAGCTGTCGCAAAACCACCGGAGTGTGATTACCACGTTCCCACTTTCGACCAGCATTTACATGTGTTCAGATGCCGTACAATAATAACACGATGGAACCCATGCCGTATGAAAAACGCAAATCTATTTGTTTAGTAATCGGTCTGTCATTCGCTATCGCTATGCCTGCTGAGAAAAGAATGAATAGAAAAACAGGTGATGAAAGTCGAGAGCTGGGAGGCCTACCTCACTGATTCGCGTCTCACCTTCGCGCATCTCTGCAGAGGCGACGCAGCCGTCACTTCAACCAAAATGAAATCCACACAAGTACAACGTTTAATTTTACTATTATTGGGATTGTCGTTGATTATTGCTCTGAGAATTGCTGCTAGATATGGAGCCGGTCCCCGCTAACAGCTGAGTGAATCAATCACCAGTTGCGTGATTACGTGAGGCACGTGTGGTCGAGATCAGTTAAAGTCTTGTCTCTTCATCATGGATGTTCGAAATTAACTGTTTGCTACCTGCTGGAGATGTTGGACTCAGAAACGAACACATGATGACTATTTATTGACTAGGCGCACCCTGCTCGACGTCATTCTCGTTATTTGATGTGTTTCCTTCTCTGCAGGACTATTGATGCTATCGATAAACCCAAGTCGAAGATCGAACTCAGAATATTAGCTCAACACGGCTTTCGTAACTTTTGGTGATATGCTTTTCTGCCTTCGCTCTTAATTTATCGATTAGCATGGTGATTACTAAATAGATGAAAAGGAAGTCTCGTTGAAATTAAGACGAAAAATTTTGATAAAAATGGCATGGTCTATAGATTTATGGTCCAACCTCGCGTCAGCTTAAGAAGATCAGTTTATAAGATCATATAAATAAATATATCAACTATCTATGCTGAGGTTTACAGAAAGTCGGTCTTTCGAGTTACTAAGGCATGGTCTATAATTTGACAGGGCGCTTGTGGCGTAGTCGTCAGGAGCGCCCTGCAACATACACGTGGAGTCGACCGCCGAGTCCATGGCCCACCAAGCCTTCCATCCCTCCAGGGTGGGCAAATTGCTACCAGACTTGTTTGGGAGGATAACAGCATTGGCTCGATACATCGGTAGGCCAGCGTGAGATGTTGTAATGGCTAGATATGCATCCAATCACCTCCAACGATACTTAATGAAGTCGAATGCACGGTCCATCCCTCAGGGACTGATCAACGACGAGAGCTTTATCCTTTATCCCTTTATAATTTGAACACTAAGCGACGTATTTATGAAAATTCTGGCGATGAGGTTTGGATTAGCTTAATGCTCACTACATAGAACGATGAAAAGCTGTCTTTTAAAGATGTCGAGAAAAGAAAGTTGTCAAAGACTGAAAATAAATAAAAAAGCAAAATGAAAACAAGAACAATATTTTAAAAAAAGCAGAAAAAAATGAAGGAAAATGGAAGAGGAACCGACCGACGCGAAAACTTCGTTGAACGGCTCCTCGCCAGCGTTATCCACACAGCGAACCGTTAGTGAATGCGATCGCTGAGTCTCGTAGTCCAGTTCAGATGCCAAGGTTATTGTGGACGTTCTGAAAAATGTGCGAAGAGCTCAGACACTATGCACACTCGGTTGCGTTTAAGGCCGTAGCTAGAGGTGCTCTGCAATAACACTGAATCGAGCCAATCTGCTTGCGCCATGTGGTCTACAAACTTTGCACTCAAGTCATCACAAACAAGATTGACAGAACACTGGAGGATGGACAGCCATGTGAGCAAGCAGGGTTTCGAAAAGGATTCAGTACGATGGACCAAATCCACACGATAAGAAGACTCGCTGAAGTATCGCGAGAGTACAAAGACTGCTCTGTCTCACTGTCATCGATTTAAAGAAAGCATCAGATGAGATAGAAGCAGTCATGGAAGCCCTGGAAGTCCCTACTCAGTATTCAAAGATTCTTCGTGAGCTGTACGAAAGTTTCAAAGCCAAAAGATCACCATCCTTCAACGATATTAACGTCGACATGAAAAAAGTGGTTAGGCAAGGCGATGCCATCTCTCCAAGATTTTTTACAACCACACTCACGAACGTCATGTGAAAACTAGTATGGGACGACATAGGAGTGGAAATCGATGGTGAGCAATTACACTATCTTCGACGACATTGTTCTTATAACACCACGAATTAGCGACTATTTGGCGACTTTGATAAAACCTGTGGAAAAGTTGTTTTTCGGCTACAGCTCACCAAAACGATTTCCATGAAAAAGGATTGATTTCATATGAACCATTGATGCTCAACGGATTGAGTATCCCTGAGTGCTCCAGCAACGTTTATATAGGTCGCTAAACGAACGAAATGAACGACTTAGCTCCAGAGTTGATAGGAGCGAAACAAGCGGGTTATAGAGTTTTCGAGATGTAGTGAAGAGAACAAAGAACACCCGACTCCGCGCCAACCTTTTCGACATCACGATTCTTCCTGGCTTAACGTATGCGTGGGAAACCTGGTCGTTGCGTAAGCAGAATGAAAGATCACTCAGCGTTGTTGAACGCGCAATCCAAAGGGTTATGCAAGGAGTAAGCCAAGTCACATAAGTGAGTGAAGAGAGCCGAAGCTTCGATCTGCATTAATAATCAAACATCGAACAAGTTCTATACGCTAAAATGTCGAAGATAACGTGGGCTGGATACGTAGTGCGCGCTAGCGATGATCGATAGATGAGAATTGTTGGTCACTGCATTCCTTAGAATGTCAACTACACAGCAAGAAGACAACCGACCCAATGGTCAGAGTTCTTCATGAAAACCGTAGAAGAAAGGCATGATGCTCAACGAGTCCCTAGAGCGAACAGAACTCACTGGGATACTCTTGCATGCGACAAGAAAGAGTAGAGGATCTACTGAAGTCCACTCAACGATCCACGGAACGACGGATGACCGGTGACAAATAACGCAAAGACTTTAACGCCTGTGTAATCTCGCTTATCTCCTAAGGCTGAACTTTTAACAGTTCCCAGGATCGACTTTCTACTAACCTTGGCGTTGGAATATGAATGCGTCGTTTTCTTGTTCAGCAATCGCGAGGTTGTTAAACAGTATACATTTACTTCCATGGAAAAACACAATACAAAACAACAGTAGCTGACGTTTCGGCAGTATCGCGTTTTTCAGAGACGCTTTTTACGTGACTTCCAATGAGGAAGATTAGAACAGCTAATTATAGTTTCATGTGACTGATGACTCTGAACTGAACTTTTAACTAGCTATTATTTTTGGATTTCCTTCAAATTGCCTTTTTTCCCTTAAGCTTTAAAAGTATTTTCACGTCATAGGCCTATCTATATAAATACCTTCTATCAATATCAAAGTGGTCCTCGCTTCCGACGAGTGAATAAAGAAGTCGGGAGAACTCGCCCTCATCGCCGTCTCTGGCTAGAGGATACGGTAACTCGAGTACAGAGCCAACATCAGCGGATTCGTCAATGTTAGTCGATAATACGGAACCATTAACAAATACCGGCCTAAAAACCATGCATTATTCTGCCAGTTTTCGGTTTTTTCATGATAGATAAGAGAGATATGAGGAGAAAAATGCATTCAACATATTTGGGCGATAATGATTGGCAAGTTCTTTCCGTAATATAACAGTTACTTTCATCTGAGATTTTAGTACCACTATCTTTCATTATTCTATTTTTTGGGTTGTACTTTCAATAATGTTAGAGTGTGCACCTGTTATCGTTGACGTCAGTTAGGATGATGGAAAAGTTAGTGGATGCCATGCTTCCTCTTTGACTGCGTACAAGAACTCGTCCTTCAATGTATCTGAACGCCTCGAAGTCCAACTTAGCGAGGTTTCGAATGAAACCGTCATCGTCAATCTCGAGCAAGTTAGTGGGTCCAGTGGTGATTTCGAGAGAGTATCTGCAACAGAGTGAGTGGAAGACGAACAGGGTTCTCACTTAGCGAATTAGATAAGGAGAAACGATGTTCATTTTGAATTAAGGGAACAAGCTGGGAGTTGACATGCATTTAGTTTATGCATAGCGCAGAATAATAAACGGTTATTCCGCTACACATCTCCTTAATTCAAAAGACGGTGCCAAGTCAACAAGGATAGCATATTTAGCCGCTTCCATTCAGAGATTGATCTTGGGGCAAATTTCAAAATTCCCTGTGCAAGGAAACTTGTAAATTTAACGTGAATGGAAGGATTAAACAGAAGTTACCTTGTGCTGGAGCGTCGTAAATACTGAGAACTCATTTCACTTATATGTATTCTTTTTTTGGTAAGCTTACACGAGGTCGGTTGGTAAACGTCAGCCGTAAATAAACATTATTTGCGAACCTCGTATAAGCTTACCAAAAAAGAATACATATTGACTAGTGATACCGAAGTTGAAGGAAAGTCTGTATTCAAACTTTATTTCACTTATTTTTCAAAGTGTCCTAACTTAAAAGTAACTCCAAACTTTCTGCTGTGATAAACATCCAAATGCATTGCGGTCAACATATTTTTAGGGAGTTTACTTAGTGCATTATTAAACCTAATCTTGCCCACTTTGCCTTCAATGAGGACGAGCTACTGTAATCACGCTGAAAAGGCTAATGCCACTGTATCGAAAGAATCTTAAAGAAGATAAGCTTAAATCTACAATAATTATGAGCAGTTAAAAGACGTCAATGCAGAGAGCAATCCTATAGAAGGTGGTGTTGTCTACCCCGGTTGTCATTTCAGGCATAGCCCATGACGAGTGGTTTCTCTTGAGTCACAGTCGGAGAAATTTGGATTGTGACGTTAGAGCAGTTGACATCTGCAATACCTAAGATGGGCTTGTGATTTAGTTTTGAGAATTACGATGTCAATCTTTAGCTGCTTCAAACAGCAATCTATGGTTTTTGGAGAAACGATGCAATTGAACTTACTAAATGTACACTTGTACATTTGCAGATTTCTCGTATGAATAGTTTAGCTTGTGATTTTGTTCTCGAATAGAATAGACAAACTTATTTCGTTGAGTCGAGTAGTCTAGATTGTAGCTCATCGTAGTGCTTTGGGTGAAGCTATCACGAAATTTTAAAAACAAGGCTCGTGCAGGGGTTTTAGTGCCGGTTAATCTTCAATTAGAAAGTCGCAAGGAATGACTTAATTGATTACATGGCTTTAGGGTTCCCACATTAAAGAGTTGGTTTTCTGGATTAATGGACGAAAACCCACTTAATAGGATCCTCTCCATCGGCTTTCACTTGCAGGAGCCGGGATCCGATTCCTGCATCTTCAGCGACTACTGTCTTGTAGCTGCTCTTCTTGAACAATGGAACCGAATTAGAGCTGTTGAACACATTGATGATAAGTTCCACTAGAGAAAACCATCAGTATTTTATTTCACGGATAATCTCCTAAAGGTTTTAAAAGCGTTAAAGGTTTTGCTATTCATTGCTTGTATTTGGGACACGTCTGATTTACTTGCATCTAAATCATTTATTCACGGATCCCATTTACGAAAGAGATCTCGGATCGACTAGTTGAGAAGTTACGTAGCGCGTACCCAATTGTGGAATGGGATTTCACAGAAGGCAAAAGGAAGCATGTAATCCTCCCAAAACGTATGTTATTTATGGGAAAAAATTTTCGAGATTTCTTTCGTGTGATTAACTTGTATCTTGGATACAAATAAATGTGAAAAAGAGCATCGTGATAAAACTGCTATTCTCTACGTGTCCATCAAGAGAAAAATGTCAACTAGGGAGCCTTAATATGCGAGAGGAATGAATGGAGCCTTTTAAGCAATTGCTCGGGTCATTCGATAACTAGCAGAACAGCAGTGGATTAAGTGGAATGTATAACAAACCAGGTACTTCTCGTTTTCCTTTCTTCATACTGAGGTAAAGGCGAATCTGCTTGACTCTCTCCGGCAACGGTTGTCTTGTACGGAATATGCCCGTGTTTTTGTCCATTTCTATCCATTGAAGAACGTCTCCGTCCTGAACAATATGCTTTGAACAATGTCAACTATTTACTTAACTGCGCAAACTTCATATGATTTCACTGTGACTCCTGTAGTTCTAGGGTAAGGATCTAAAAATACCGTAAAACTGCTTTCCGAAAATTCTAGGTAGAACGAGTGTCAGTCAGCATTTAACTTGTTTAAACGAATTCAAGCTCAGATTCAAAAATTTTCTGAGTACGAAAGGCAGCGGTACACCTATGAAAAGCGCTATTTTTGATTACATACATGCAATAATACCAGGCGTGTGGCTCAGTAGTCGGAGGCGCCCCGCAATACACACAGGATCGATTCCCGCGCCCGTGGCAAGCCAAGACCTCCATCCTCCTACGGTAGACAAAGACTTGTTTGGAAGAATATCAGCACTGGCTCAATACATCGATAGGCCATCGCGAGTCTTTGTAAAGGCAAGATGCACATTCAATTACCTCCAACGATGCTTGATAAAGTCGAATGCATGATGCATCCCTAAGGATTGATCAACGCCGAGAGGTGTTAGAGCTTTAAGCTTTGCATACGCTGCCTTGATGAATTATGAATTTCTAGATGCCCAAAAATACATGGAATGAAACGCACGATATGGTGGCTATTCCAGAAACCGGAAAAAAAGTAGTCAATCTCACAACAAATGAAATTACGAGACCCTGTCTTAGACGGAAAGATTTCATTGCTCAGTATTGATGGCAATTACAGTTGCTCTATACCGCTCTGTTGTCCACCTCGCTGACTCTGATGAAAGTCTTGCTCTCAACATTGAGTTCGCAGTCCTTGCGTCGCCTCACCAAAAGGAAATAAGAATAGAAAACTTTTTACACCGGGACCGGAAAGTTCCACGAAAATTAAAAGAAAACCCGTTCATAATGGGAAGTGCATAAATTCACTACAGACACTGTCTTGCAAAAACTGCTAACAGTAATGGCGCTCGCTAGTGTCGTCTGATGAGCATGTGTGCGATGCATGAGCTTCTCCCAAAGATCGTCTTTACGCGCACCTCTAATTTGGGTAAAACGAAACTTATTAGTCTGCGATAGTCGTCTACACAGTATCCACGACGATATAGTCTTCAACTGATTCTCGCAATTCCAGTTGGTCAAGGAATACAACATAGAGACATAATTTCGCTGAGGGCTTCTTCACTACCACACTATAGCGATGCACTTTTGACTAGGACGGGAAAGTGTACGTTTCGGTAGACATTTCTTCTCGAACATTCGTTTTGAAAAAAGCTTTTGCCTGTTTGAACAGAATTACAAAAGCAGAGGCGACGTTGAGTGGACTCAGCGAAGGTCGGAAAATTATGGAAGTATAAACTAATCGGAAGAAAATCCAATTCGTATACAACACCTGGTGCACAAAACAAATATTCTGGGTGGTTTATGTATTAAAAAGAAGCTATTGGAAAGGAAAGCCATATTTGTTTCTGCGGCCTTCAGTAGATGTGTGCAAAGATCTAAGGAAAGGATTCGATAGACGAGAACCACCAGTAGACTAACCGACAGACTATTTCCGGTATAAGCGCTCGGTTATTTGACGCAACACTTCTTCCGTCTGCGTGTAGTGCGGCAGAACTATAGATTGGTACTTCTACCATACAGCTGTAATATAGATAATAGAGGGTTTTTATCCGAAGATTAATCGGCACACCCATCCCAAAGCGTTTGTCGTTGTTCAGATCCTTGAAGAAGGGCGCTAGGGTGGATTCGCAGAAAATGAAAACAACATCGATGAAGAGCTCTAAAAAGACGAGCCAATACTTGTTAATAAACCAGCTGTATTCAACACGAACAATTAACAGATTCCCAAGCCGCAGAAGAATGGACTCGACCTCTTCTACGGTTATGACTGTTGCAAAAAATTGGAGGAGATGGAGGAAGTGCTCTAATGTTTAGTAATGGTTACAGTTTTCCATGGTCTCAGATTCGAGAAAACAACATGTGAAACATTGAAATTTCTGAAGAAAATTCCAAAGTTGGCCTGACATTGAGTTTTTCATCTTATTCGTACGAGGCTTTTTTTTAGTATTGTTGATTTAAACTTACGGCGAATCCGTCAGAAGTGGCTCTCGTTA
Source organism: Angiostrongylus costaricensis (assembly GCA_900624975.1). Taxonomy (NCBI): domain Eukaryota; kingdom Metazoa; phylum Nematoda; class Chromadorea; order Rhabditida; family Metastrongylidae; genus Angiostrongylus; species Angiostrongylus costaricensis. The sequence goes on from UYYA01000332.1 coordinate 39,451, forward strand.
TCTCATAGGTGTAGCCTCTTTTGCCGGAATTTGCCCACTGAATTGCACTCCTTAATGAGAACTTTTTGTCAATATAACGGCAGCAAAAACAAATAGAAACAGAATATAGATATATGGGAGAAAGGATAAAAAGATAAATCTCTCGACGTTGATCAATCCCTGAGGGATGCGCCAATCATTCGACTTCATTAAGCGTCGTTTGGAGGTGATCGAATGCATGTCTGGCCTTTACGACGGCTCGTGGTGGCCTACCGATATACCAAGCCGGTGCTGCTATCCTGCCAAACAAATCTGATACCAATTTGCCGACCCCGTACGGGGTGAAAAAAGTAGGCGCTTCTTTCTGAGATCTTGCTTTTGGAGAGGATGCCCAATGTGATCTTATTTTTTCTTACATTCTTCCACAAGTTTAATACAAATCCGACAACGAAACTGATATTGCGCTATTTTAAGATCTCTTCTTTAGTGTTGTTTTGCGGATTCCTTTCGTGTATGACGTAGTAATAAAATAGCGCGATGGTGTCCCATTCTTCAATGGGGAAATGTGGCTCAAATTACTGAATTTTACTACCTACACGTTCTTCACAGAATTTCAATGCACAGCGACACTATCACATTACGCTTGCAGTTTTAACGAAGCGATTTCACTTCAGTAATCGTGTATGCTTTCATAAAAGTAGTTAAGCGCCGCGATCTCAGAGAGCCTAGTAAAGGTAGAACCTTTCTAGGAACATTTTTATGAATAGGACATTCAAAAGCATATTGAGGCAGTGTACTAAGTCAATTACAAAAATGTAGCAGTGCATTTCTACTTATATTTTTTGTCACTGCATCCCATTGTTAGAGCGAGGTTGGTAGAGTGCTACATGTGCTCTGGAGCACACACGTGGTCTCTGGTTGAAATACGCGCCGCGAGCTCATCGCGTCCTCCATCTTTTTGGATCGAAAAGTTCGTGCAAGACGCATCTAGGAGAATAGCAGCATTGGCTTCCTACATCAGTAGGCTTTCCGCAAATTATTGTTTAGACCATATTTGCATGATGTACTATGAACGGAGCCCAAACAATATGGTTTCTATTCCTCTTGCCAACGCTTGCATTCTTCGCAAAATGAGTTATTTCATGCCTCAAGGCACGACTTTTTCTAAACATGTAATTTTTAGCAATATTAAGAAACCGAAACAGTTCGGCACCATTGTTTTTGTAGCAAATTGATCTGGTAGTGAGCAATGGCCATGCACAACTGATGGGACAATTCCGATGTGAAAGTTGTACCTTTGCTCAGTCTCGGTGAGGTTTAGTTCGACGGTGTGTACGTTTTGCATGGATGACTTGTGTTCATTAATCACGACTGTAGAAGAGCCGTTTCTGGTAGGTTCGCCGCCGTCTAGGGCGAAAACACGGAATTCAACGGAAGTATCCTGCAAGAAAAATGGTGTATTCCAGTCTATATCATTCCGGTCTCTTCGCAACATTTTCGCTTCATTATTCACAACTTTTGGGTACATCCTTACCAACTTGATATTTCCCCTCTGAAGTTCAGCTTAGAAAGCTGTAACATGTCACATTTTTATATCCATTTTATTACTGATCATTTAAGGCAAAAGTAACAAAAATATATTTATGTATTTTTGATAAGCAGACGTGAGATTGGCTTTCTCATTTAAAACAGGTACGTTCTGCTCTTCATTAGCGTTAATTTGGCGTGCTGGGTCTCTTTCTCCAAGTACGAAACACACAAAACAGTGGTTGTTTTAAAGAATCTGTTCACTATGCGGTTGAAATCTAGGTTTTACCATTTTTTTTCGATAAGGTTAAAGAAGTACTTGAACGGCGAGTCTGAGTAGATATTGATGCAACCATTACCAGGTTCTGAAAAAAGGAAATTCTTCGAAACGTCGGCCTCTGTGGAACATTCTCCCGGAATGTTCGTGTATGCTCATCAATGACACATAAATCTGAATGCCAACGTTAACAGAAAGACGGTCTTCAGAGATGTCGCAAAATCAGCACATTGCAAAAGTGTCACAACGAAAAGATTTTAGCGATCATGGAATCTTCTAGTCAGTAGGTATAGTACAAACCCCGTAGAGCTTCACAGAAGTTGTTTTTACACAGGGTTAGCGGGTAATGTAGGATTAGCGTCAAGGTGAATTACACAGTTGTCATGCGAGACCCTTCGTCTCTCAGTATTAGAATCCCAAATAAGTATATTTTTTTGAGGAAAGAAGTGAAAATCTTCCAGTTTTTTACATTTCTTCAGAAAAAAAAACAACGTCACCGCAATATCCAACTAGGCTACGTCAATCCCATATACGAGTTTAAAAAAACTCACTTGTACATACCTATTGTGCCTCACTGTTTGCTAAATAACATTCCCTCATCATGGGTAATATGCCTTTTCTTTTGTTTGATCTCTAAAGGTCTGACCTTTGTGACTATGAATAAAGCGAAGTTTTCACGGTGACTCGCCTTGCTAAGGATACCGTCTCCATCATAGATCACATCGCCGTCGTCAGCGATTCGGAATCGTGGATCCTCCGACATGTACTTCACGGCGTTGTTTGGTGTCGTTGCGTCGGCGTCGCTTGCCTTCACTGACCCAATCACCTAGAGTACAGTCAGTCGTGATTGATGACATTATGAAAGATGGCAATAATTTCCTTTTTCCTATCACCTGCTGGCATTCTTTGTTTTGTTTACCTCCAATTTAATAAACAGTACAGTTGTCAAATATTTCTTAAGATACGCACACTTTAGAAACTCTACGATTCAAATAAATTTACGAAAGGACAGTGCATGTTCAAACTTCGAACAGCAAACGTAGACTATGTTAGTTTAAAGATATCAAAGTAATTCAAAAATATTGCTTTACGCGGTTGTCTAGTGGTTAGAGGTGCCTTGCCACATAAACGTGGTTGTCGGTTCGATCCCGAGCTCTGAGAAAACTAAGGCTTTCATTCCTGGCTCGAAAAATTGATACTACATTTATTTGGTAGGGTAAAACCATTGGAATGATACAATGATAGACTATGACATGCCATCACACGCCAAATATGCATTCAATTATTTATACGATTACTAGTGGAGTCGATTTCATAACGAATCCTTAAGGAAGTGAGTAACTCCAAACGCTTTATCGTCTACCCTCAATCAGTAATTGACGTCGTAGCATAAAATCAACCAAAAATTCTACTCAACTCATTCATAGAATTTTCCTTGTACAGGACAAATGTAATCACAACGATTTTGACTTGGTTTTCAGCGATTTGCAATAACAAGACTTGGTTAATTTTTAATAATGGTTGTTCTAGGACAATAATCTCTTTCAGAGTCGTACTAGAAAGTGTTCATCCAAAATTCTAAAACTCGTAACGAGATAAGATATAGTAGAACGAACTCCTCCTGGACTGATATTGGCATCCAACACAAACGAGTAGCGTGAGTTCGTGAACGTAGGCCAGTGATCGTTGATGTCCTGCAATAAGGAACTGCATCGTATGTAGCAAAATCATTGACAAAAAGGCATGCGTCGTGTAAAGACCAGTAATGCAATCACAGGAATTTTCCCTCGTTGTTCGGTTCTTAGTGATTAGTCTATTCGTAGCTCTCAAATAGTCGTACCCTCACTCGGACGGTGATGTTGATAGTCGAGGATCGTCGCGCTTGGCCTCTATCGGTCGCCCTTAGCACCAGTCGAATGTCCTGCTCAGCCATGGTGTCACGGTCGAGCTTTCCGATGAAAAGCATCCCACCTGACACGTCGATGGCCATGCCGTCTGGCACATTCTCCAGCGAATAAACGATTTGTCCATTCTCCCCGATGTCGAGGTCGGTAGCCTAAAGAAGGCTTCCTTCTCGCCATTCATTATCGACAGCTGAACGCGTTCGTCTGACCGCTGTAGCGTTAACTCTTTTTCATCCAATCAAGTTTTTAAGCCTCAGATCTCAGTTGCTCTTAGTCATGTACATTAGATCAACATATCATTTAAACACGTAATATAGATTGTCCGAAAGTTCATTAAGATTTCCGAGAGCTCACATTCTGCAGCGCACGCATCGAATAGACTTTACGAATACCTAGAGGAGCGCTCGATAAAGCAATGCAATGTCCACCTCGAACTGCCGCTTTAGTGACTTCTCCTCATCGATTTCTAGCAGATATTCTGAGTGTTCGAAACGAGGAGTGTTGTCGTTAACGTCTCTGACTACAATTCTGCCTGGACAGTTTGTCCACAATCCTAAATAACAGAAAAGACACAATGACATACATATATAACCACTGTTTAACAGAAATGAAGAAATGAATCCCACTATCCTCTTAATCATCTCAATTTCCAAATTTGTTGGACAGAAGGAAGAGTTGATGTATAAATTTTATTCGGAATAAAATTTAAGTTCTAAGCTAGAATATGATTTGAACAGAGCAGTAATCTAATTTGAAATTACACAAAAGGCAAGGAGATACTTGAGTATGAAGAGTGTGGCAGAACGCAGGAACGCTTGTTAGGTAGAAATCGTTGTCCTTTAAGTAATAAGAAATGAAAAGTGAACTCAAAAAAACTAGCCTCCCGCATCTGTGGCTCTGACCACGATATCGAACTGCTCGTGTTTCTCGCGGTCCATGGGCACAAGTGACCGAAGTTTCCCCTGGGGTGATATGGCGAATAGTTCCGACCCAACTCCATGGATACTGTAGGTGATCGGCGAGTAAAGAGCGGAGTCAGCATCAATTGCCTGGGGAAAGTGCGTTGAATGACCAATCCCTACGACCACAGAACACGTGACGATCAGACAATGAAAAATTTGGGCACTGATCTTATCGCATCACCAAAGTCCTTCAAACCATATTTTTGCATTGGCAGCTTTAATAAAAGTGAGAGAAATGTGCCAACAATAGAAGTGAGCATTATTACAAACTTCAAGCATCGTTAACATTATGCTGCAACGCCGATCCACCAATTAATGACGATACATTGAATTTATGCTGTTCTATTCAGTTTGAATCAACGTAAAAGAAGGTCAGCCTCACCTTCACTTCACCCAGAATAGTTGGCTTATGATTTTCGGTGACGTTGAAGGCGAAGATTTCTTGGACGCATTTGGGAGGGTTATCGTTCTCATCTAAGACTTCCACACCAACTTTACATCGTCCGATTGGTGCTGTCACCTCAAAAGCACGGCTGTTGAAGAGCACACGTACTGGCTTTCAGTGGAAAACCAGAATGATGGAAAAAATGGAAGGAGAAGGCATCGGTAAATTGTCAGTCAATGTTGTTATACAGATGTATATTGGTCTTGATGCATCACAATACTTGATACTTGAACGACCCGTCCTCACTGGCTGTGCGGGCCCTATCACAATCTCCATTTTTCGAAGTTCTGCTGGCTAAGCCGTTTTGGTTTCCTGGAATCCCAAGGACAGGCTGGTCGAAATCTGTCTCAGGTTTTTACCACCACAAGCAGTCGCAGCCGTTTTGGATCAGAGGGGGATTTGTCACAATCGACTAATTTGATACTAGGACGGTGGCGGATCCTGGTATTAGTTTACTCTCAGCTAGGGTTCCTAATGGAAACGCCGGACTCCTCAGCTTGGGAGACCCTGCCGGAGGATGAATCCCCTGCTGTACAATGCAGTTCGACACCCAGAAAGACCTCCCACCCACGATGAGGCGGTAAACCGTTGGAATAGATGCTTCACTGTAGTCCGGAGAGCTGCAGCAATCTTTGAAAACCTTCAAAAAATTTGCGGAATCTGTATAAATCAAATGAAATTGACAGGGCATAATTGAAAGAAGGAATTTAAAAAAAGAAACCAGTTCTGGAAGGATATAAAACACAAGACTGGGAAATAACGTAGCCTACAAAGAGTTCCATTGTCTTCTGTTTCTCGTAATCCACCAATGAAGCATTGGACGGAACAATTCTCACGTCGACACTTGTACTAGATGGATCAACAACGAATGCTGAGCCAGCTCCTTCGATACGTAAAGCTGATGGATTCTGAAAACAAGTACTCAAAACATGCCTTGAAATCAAGATGTACAATCCGTGAACCCGCACGAGAGGCATGACATTTCCTGAGATTATCGTTCCATTACTCGATTCCGTCACATTTTTTCCATGTCTCTCTAACTTCTGCATATCCACTGTGGTCTTCTCCGCATGTTTCCATGTTTTTGGACACATTTTGTGTGATCTAACTGTTGCATGTGACGAAAAAAAATTTAACCGTTATCTAGCCATAATGTTATTAGCCTTCCACATGGCTATGTGTGGGTTTTGCATTAAACGATCAATTCCACCATCCGAAGTGGGATACTGTAAGTATAGCTGAGAATGCCTATCCGTGGGACAAGCCAACAATTGACTACAAAGGGTCGCGAAGTTGTTACGTGATCAACAACTAATGTATCTACCAGGAGATATTGAAAGAGAAGCAGAACTGGTCCACTCTGCGCACTAAATAGTTCTTACAACACAAGAGGTTCAATCCTCTCAATCCTCCGGCCATTTTTGCGTGGCAGCACCATGGGTCCGCGCGTCATTGAAGCGCAGGAGAGATGTGCATTAAAATCTAGAAATACGGTTCGCAGCGAATGCGCCTCACATATTGAAATCAACGCGCATGGTCGTGAAAACGTTAGCCGGTTTTCGACAATATGAGTCATATATGACCCTTAACGGAGGAAAAGTGATGTAGGCTTTGAAACCTTCAGAAGATATAACTCAGGAAATAAGTTGTGAGAGATTTGTTAAGAACAATGTATTTGGTGCAAATTCCCAGAGTACATAACATATTTGCTTCACTTATTCTAAACCAAGGTTCGTATTTCGAACAGCAATGCAAGTCAACAACCTAGAAAAATACATAGTGGTGTTCTCCAATGAATCGCCTATGTTTGAAGTGGCCCACTTTCGCTAAAAATTTCAAAAACTTCAACAATTTCGTTTTTCATTTTTTGGACATTCTAGTTCTAAAGAAACCCGTATGATAACTGATAACTGGAAGTGTAGTACAAGTAAAACAATCGTTTTGTTTTCTTCCAAGTTTAAGAGAAAATTCGACATTTTCATATAGATAAGGTTAAATTGGTACCAAGAATCACTACGCTACTGAGAATAAAATATTCAGTAGATGGTAAATGATGACGACCTGGTATAGTCCAAGTGCGGCCACCTCACAATTTCCAAGGCGGAAATATTTCCTAATCAGTAAATCGGTTGTGAAGTTGATATTCTATTATCCGGAATCCCACAAAACTCTTATGGAATCATGAATATTCCGATCATTCCCTTTTCAAAGTGATAGAAGAAAGTCTTCTCTGCAACAATGCCGGGTTCCCAATTTCGCTGGGGTTCTACTTATAGAAACACCATCGTCATTTCTGCAAAAGTGTTGAGAAGAGCTGATTGTGCTGAAACTGGTAAAAAACTGACTTCTTCATTGTTTTGCTAGGCTGCCGCCTTTGCTTCTTGTAAGAAAAAGAGTAATGATTAGATAAGTTAGTCATTTTGTAATATTGTGTTCAAATTGATATCAAGGAGAACCGGAAATATCTTGTTGTCTTGAGAAAGTGTGCTAATCAGATAACAATCAGGGTGTTCAACCAACACTAGATTTCCAATACTTTCTAGCTTTCAAAAAATCATCACGTGCATGATTTCATTTCGAGTACACAATGAACCACTTCACCACTTTGTCTGAGACCTTTCACGAATTACGATCTCTAGGAACTTCGGCAAATCAACAGCGAAGCCCTACGCACTGTATTTGAAAAGTTTAACAAAAATGAGCATGACAACAAAAAATTCGTCTTCAAAAACTCTACAACTGCAAAGTCTTCTAGGTTTATCAGAACAAAAATTTCTTTATAAAGTCCTATATCTTATTTATTTTAGGGTTCAATTATCGCTGCAGAAGGCCAACTCACCACTGGTGAAGTTAATCTCACGATGAGCGGCTCTTCAAAATCCGATGCTCCTTCTTTGATTCTGGCCGAATAAGCCGGGCTTTCGCAGAGTTCCGCAAATTTCTGTGACATTATGCATTTTGTTTCACACTGCGACCATATCTATATCACCATTTATCTGAATGCTAGAAATGGATGAACTAACTATAACAAAATCCGAAAAGGTTACCAGTCACTGAGAGCACTGATCGGTAGAAGACAGGGAGAGTTTACCTTAGCAAGTCAATTACGTCAATTTCTTTTTCATTGGTAACCTGTCGCAAGGTTAACAAAAATTTCACTTGGCCTACGTTTCAACGCCTTCGCCTTTTTCTGAGCCGAACTGATGCAAGTCGATTGTTTACCGTATCAGCGGATCAATCCGGCTCTGAGAAAGGCGAAGGCGCCGAGACGTTAGCTGAATGAAGTTTCTTCTCAACCTTGTGTCAGCTTATCAGTGAAAAAACTAAACTTTGATAATCTTAATCCTTTCATTTACTGCCTTTTTCTTTTTAATGGCAAGGTATGTTGCGAAATATAACTCGTATATAATGCTGAGATATTTGCAAAACTCCGGACCGCAGGTGTTTGCGGTGAGGAACGAACGCGCGCTGTTGTCCTTACCGGGGAGCAGCGCACTTCACCACCACACCATGCGGATCCTTCGTTTCGCCTGTATCTCAGCTAGTTCTATCGATCTTTGCCACCAGCAATCCCCCGTCAACGGGATTGATCTGAGGGCCCAAATCGGCGTTAAACCCAGTTAAGCCGAGGCTTAGTTATAATCACAGTCTTAAGCCTTTTATTTACTACCCGGATGGTGTGGTGGTGAAGTGCGCTACTCCTTGGTAAGGACAATAGCGCGCCTTCGTTCCCCACTGCATACACCTGCGGTAAGTTAGTCATTCCGTGATGAAAGGAAAGTTGGTTTTTAAAATACCATATCATCGTTGTCACTTCACTAAGTCAGCAATGTGCGCTCATTGTACAATCAATAAGACAACGGTAAATTACAACTATTTTATTTTTTCTTCATTGCACATTTGTTCTAGGGGAGTCCTTGTAGGCTTTAACAGCACGAAAAAAGTTTATGCGGCGTTTAAAAGGAATCAGAGAGCACGACCAATGAAGTGGAAGGAATTGAACCCACAAGAATCGTTCGAAAAAAGCATCGGCAAGCGCATTAGAAGAAGAGATGGTTATCATTCCTACCACTTGATCTTCTGTCCTTTCTTCCGCTTGTCCACGAACTCGCAACACATCCACCGATTCCATGCCTCGTCCGCCTTCTTCCGTTGCCTGACAATCGAAGTAAACATCATAAATAAGAGGTAAAAGATATGGAATCATCTTGAAATACCCATATTCTTTGCCGTCACGGTTTGGAAAGTATGATGCTAAACAAGAGAACAAAGTTATTGATGACTAAAGCAATAAGTTCGTTCAGTTTTTACAATCACCAGCAATTTTTAGTGCTCTGAGATTCATAGTGCTGAATTTGTACAAATATATCCAAAACATGTTGGCCAGTGAAACTAGAAGCGCTAGCTATAAATGACGTAGTTTAAAGTTAGGATAAGGTAGAGAACCGAACCGTGACTTCCACTCGTAGCTCGATTTGTGGGTCGGGCATTTTCTTCAGCTTTACAGAACCACTTATTGGCTCGACTTCTAGATATTCATTCTCCTCGATAGAGTACCTACAATTGGATGTTATTAAATGGGAACCGTACTAGATATCGCGTCCTGTTCTACTTCTACGGATTTCCCAAATCCTTAAAACTTAAACAAATTTTCTTATAAACACTGGTTATCCAGTGAAGAAAGCACTACCAAAAATTTCCTTGTTTGCTAGTACTTTGGCACTGCAATATCGCTGCATCTTCTACGAAAATTAAAAATCGATAGGTTGGTCATGTCATAAAAAAGACGACACATTGACTGGCACATTGACTAGGTTATTGAAAAAAAAGGTGACCTCAAAGAAAACCCCTTGCAGGTGGAATGACATGGTCATCTACTGGCATGAACGAGCTGTACGTCATATTTCTTCCACGACCATTAATGAAGGCTATTCTTGTTATAGAAGGATACAACGCTGCCCATCACCAAGTAAACTCAAGATCTAATCGATGGAGATTTAAATAAGGACGACATTATGTCAGTAATACCGTATTTTGGTCTTGTTAGTCATCACTTCGTCGCCGTCGGCTGCTTTCAGAGTCACAATCACATCACCAACTGCTTGAGATGCAGATAATTGTATCGATTTCGAAAGATCGGTGACAAAAATGGGTGGTTCGCTGTAAGTCGAGAATTACACGATTAGGAAAAAACCTATAGGCTTTTCTTTAAGCTTTGAATACTTTTATGTTCATCAAAAAAGTTGGGGTCATGACCAACATAATTCAAGTGTCTCCTGACACAAATCGTCGTAACCAAAACCTGACTTTCGTTCGAATTATTCGTTAAAACTGTTCTATACAATTATTTCGCCTTGGGTCAAACAAATTTATAGTTTCTGGCAAAGTCGACTTTGATTTAGCCACGGAACCTCTTAACATTTCCTGGTAATGCGTTATTCACATCATGTTAGACTACGTTTTCCATCACTTACTCGTCCTCGTCGATGACATGAATGGTTAGTGTATGTGTGGCCGAGTTTGTACGATTCGAGTGCGGATTGCCGTCTTCAGCTGTTACCAGCACATGATGAGCTCGTTGACTAAACACTTTATCATTGTGAAACAGCAGAACACAAATGCCTATGGCATGAAGCCTACTGCATACGTTTCAAAGTCCAAAGTTCGGGTTAAGCGTATAGTCGTGTAGCACTCCTTGGCGAGACATTTAGCCTTGTCCACAGCGAACAAGTCGTTCTGAAAGGCGTCTGTTGTTTTAGGGTAATGCAGAATAACTGAATGATTACATTCTTTTTTGCTTTCTCCACTCTACTCTGCTAAACAACAAGAACAATTAAGGTGATGTAGTATCAAACGGAATGAGATTTAGTAAGAAAGAAAAATATCACGAAAAAATTTAAGCATCGTACTGGGCAATGAAAAATAGACAACATCGGATCAGGATAGAGAAGAGTCTGTTCATAATGTCATAGTGCCGATGTTGTCTAGTTTTCAAATGAAAAACGAATGATACTGAGATATTCGCAAAACTCCGGACCGCAGGTGTCTGCGGTGGGCAACAAACGCGTTATTACCGTTTCCAGGGTTAGCGCGTTCACCACCACACCATTTGGGTCCTTCATTTTTTCAAACTAGAGTTATTCACTATTTCCTTACATCTAGCGACATGGCCGCATCACAGCAAAAACTAACAGTGCTTAAAACTTGCACATGAAAAATTCATAAGGAAAATAGTATAGGATTGTAATTATTGTATTACCTTGCAAAACATGTTATGTATTGATCATGCCCATTTACAAAAATAGGATCGTTCTATTTAAGGAAGATATCACCTACATCCACTGAGAACCTCGCCATGCCAGATATGCCGGTGTCGACGTCTCGAGTTCGAAGAGTTGCGATGGCGAATCCTCCAGGCGAAGTCTGGAATTTCCAAAGACTTAGGGATAGGGCCTTCTTCACTGAACTATTCTATCCTTTTTGATTTTTTTTGCTCATAAATGATTTTTTCCACTTACACCTAATTGTGATTTAAGAGCTTCGCGTATAATCAACAAGAATAGTAAAATTCAACAAATCACGCAGCAAATTTCAATGTTATTCGAAGCATCTTGTATTGACAGATTGTAGTACATCAATCCTTCCAACGGTTTACTGCCTCATCGTGGCTGGAAGCTGTTTCTGGGTTTCGGGTCGCGATATACAGTGGGGAATTTATTCCCCTTCAGGGTCTCCCAAGCTGAGAAGTAGTGCGTCGTTTCCACCAAGAAGCCCAGCTAAGTGTAAACCAATACCAGGATCCACCACCGTCTAAAATTAGTCGCATGGCGGTAAATATCTTTCTGATCCACAAGGGATGCGACTGCCTGTGGTGGTGAAGTCCTGGGGCAGACTTTGGCCAGGCTGTCCTTGGGACTCCAGGAAACCACAAGACCTCTAAATTACCAAATCTTCGGACAATGGATATTATGCTGGGACCCGCGCAATTAGTGAGGACGAGCCATCCAAGTAATCAAGTTTCCAAATACTTTGCAATACTTGAGACTTAGCGTCTGGAAAAGTCGCAATACTTTTCTTTTAGTAGTTGTAATCTAATTCTAGATAAGCGTGGTATTCAGATTCCGTTAAAATGAATAGTCAAAGAAGAAAAGTAAGTAGTACAGAACGATGAAAGACGTTAAATGGAAAGTGCTAGAGTTGATCTTACCACCGCCGATACTTTTCACTTTTACTCCTAATTCTTAGTATAAAATTTTTGCTCTTAAGGAATAGCCTTAAAGCCAAGGAAAAAGCAAACCTAAGAACACGTCGCTTTTAAAAATTCCTCGTCTAAACGGCTGCTTCTAGTTGCTGTTTGTTTTTTTCTGAGTTCCTTTATCAAAACTATGTATGTAAAACTTTATTTCCTTGCTAGAAAATGGAATGCTAATAGCACCACTTGAATACAACACTTGGTCCTAAGGGCAGGAATGAGAGGTAATGCGAGCCGTTCTTACTGCCACTACAAACACGGATCTGCAAACTGGAATAGTGGCGCCCAACAGAGTATCACTTCTGTTTGGTGCCAAAAATTGGAAATACAAAAGACACGTCTGCTGTATATCCCAAAATAGTGCAAAGATGGCCAGCTATAAAACTCAAGCATTCACCAAGGGATTGCTTTTACAGGGCTAATATAAATGTCCTACGACTTCCGACTTCAATACTCTTAAAGAAAGCTTGTAAAAGTGACCGTTTGCGCGTTTTTGGGCTCTCGTCGAGCTTTGACAGTATCAGTGTGCTTTCACTTTTATCTACGACCTATTGTTTTTTTTACCTGTAATACGGCATGAAATACAACCATGAAGCTGCTGAGATACGAGCAAACTAGGGTGATCAGCTGGACTTTGAAGCCGTGATTACCTTTACCGGGGTTTCATGTGCTATCCAGCACACCAGTCGATGCTCTTGTCTTTTCTTTTTCTCAAACGGTTTTTTCAAGCCAGCGGTATTACCAGTAATCACCCGTGGATGAGAATGATCTCGTGAGAACAAATCGGCATTGAATCTAGTTAAGCAGAAGGTGCAATCGAGATCACAATGTTTCAACTTTTGTTTACTGTTTATTCTTGTGGTGAGCTGCTCACCTCATTGACACTGAGAACAGTCGGCGGACTGATGAACTGAGGTGGATTGTCATTCACGTCGACCACCTGGATTTCGAGCGTAGCGCGGGATTTTCGTCCATCTTGAAGCACCAGTGAAAAGGACTCTCCTGGCGAACCATCTGTACCAACTTTCTGCGAATACCAACCACTCAGAAGGAAAAACTGACTAATACAAATATGTTAATATATTCTTTTCGTCTAAATGATTTAACGAAATATTTTATTTAAGAGCTACTTAACGCTAATTATGCTGAGATATTTGCAAAACTCCGGACCACTGGTGTCAGCAGTAAGGAGCGAACATGATATCACCCTTTCCGGGGGCTAACACCTTCACCACCAACCATGGGAGTCCTTCGTTTCGCCTTTCCCTCATTTTATTTTATTTTATTTTTCCTCATTATTAGCTTATACTTAACGTTATTTTTTTAAGGTGAACCTAATCACAACTACATAGCACTATGGAATCGTTAAAGTGATGTGGGAAATAGTGTGAAGCAAAGGATCAAAACAGTATTAATAATGCTAAATAACACAAGCAATAATAAGCACAAGCAATACGCTACCCTTCAGATTGTGTACGACAAGCAGTCGGCCTCGTTGAATCCTCAGCGTGATCCTCATCGAGATTCGTACAAATACACTATCGCATGTTAACGAACGAACAACCATCACGCTTGTCCTTCAATGAACCGGTACGGCTAAGCAGCCCGTCCTTGTCGATGATTTAATGGCAAGAGCTCTGTCGGTAACGGTTGAGGACGACGTCTCAGTGGCATTTTAACTTTTCGTTTACAGAAATTCGAGGAATTTTAAGCAGTATCGCGATGAAACTGATGTGAAGTCAAATCTAGTACGAGCGCTGTCGAATGAGATATTTAGCCATCTTAAAAACTGCTTACAACTCGTGAAATGCGGTAGTTAGAGGTGCTCTGCAGTAAACGCGCTGTTGTTGACGCAATTTTGCGTGCAGAGCGAAACAAATCCTTTTCTCCGGAGTCGGAAAATTGGTTCATGTGTAGAGAAGCATGTATTTCAACGCCGAACAATTTGTCCTTTATCCTTTATTACTTGATACTTGATACTTGAATGGCCCGCCCTCATTGATTGTGCGGACTCCAGCACAAACGCCACCCTTCGGAGACCTGCTGGTTAGCCCACTGTGGATCCCTGGAGTCCCGAGGTAAGCCTGGTCAAAGCCTGCCCTAGGTCTTCACCACCACGTGCAGTCGCAGCCCTTGTGAATCTGAGAAAAATTTGCCACCGTGCGACCAGTTTAGCACCAGTACAGTGGTGGATCCTTGTGTCAGCTCAAGCTTAGTTGAGCTTCCTGATGGAAGCGCCGTACTCATTCTCGGCTTGTGAGACGCTGCCAGGGGTTGAATCGCCCGCTCTACATCGTAACTTGGCACTCAGGAGCCATTCCCAGCCACTATGAGGCGGTAAACCGTTGAGAGGTTTATCCCCTGTTAATTGCTGTAATTGGAAATTTGATCGGACTCAGACACATTTGTTACGAGGTGTGTCCTTTCGTAGTTCTTTCTAGATAAGTATTCACCTTATAGCGACGAGAATTACTATCTTTCAGAACTGATGCCGGATCCACTCGCATCCACTGAGGCTACGAGTTAGAACGGATATTGGTTCACTTATTCCTTCTAGAATACCGATGCTAATTGAGCCATGAACGCCCTTTAGTTAATATTTACCTCTAGACAAATAACTGATATTTACTTTCTCATTTCTCAGACAGTAAAATAATGATTGGTCATGTCTGAACTACAAATTCTCCTTCCACCGATACATTACCTTGTAATGCATCTGGAGTCGAATAGCCCATCAATCCAATTTTCATTTCCCGAAACCTCTCAAGCCTATCTTTTAAAATTTAAGAGATTATTCACACTGGTCTTTCCGCTTGAAAACCGAAGGGTGGCGACAGTTTTGATGAAAGGACTGAAAAAACAAACTGAAAACACTGCTAAAACAGCAGTTTAGAAATATCGACTGCTAAAGTTATTAAAGGCTTCTTCTAAGAAGCGATAAGCGAGATCTGTTCCAGTGCACGAATTACCAAGATTTTGTCTACTGAGACGAATTGTGCGATGGTCCGTGCGGAGTTCCCAACCTAAAAATACCATTAACCTAACCAGCGTTGAATGTGAGCGTCGTTAATCAGCGTATTCAAAGTGCGGGAAACTTCATCACGTTATGGTAATCGATGTGTGTTTAGTGGGCATTTCCCTCTTAGGAATTTGGTGCCGACCGACGATGTCGGGCATTTCTATGAGACCTCAAAGCATCGCGTCGAACTGCATTTGATTCGGATAACTGAATATATGTCTTTGTGCAAGTAATTTCCCACCAGTTCCCTATAATGTGGTGTTAAGAGAGGCTCAGATAGAAATGCCATCATTTATTCACGGACAAGTAATAACTGCTAATCGTTAAAATAAACAGTAGAAAGTAGTATATTCTGAGTACTGACCATATTCTTATGGCGCGTGTGGCGCAGTGGACGGAGGCGCCCTGTAACACACACGTTGAATCGACCACCGCGACCATGGCCCAACAAGTCTTCTATCCCTCCGGAATCGGAAAACTGATACCAGACTTATCTGGCAGGATAGGAGCACTGGCTTGAAACATCGGAAGGCAACCGCGAATCATTGTACAGGCCAGATATGCAATCAATCATCCCCAAACGATGCTTAATGAAGTCGAATGCATGGCGCATCCGTCAGGAATTGATCAACGATGAAAACTTTATGCTTCTGTTTTTACTAACCATATTCTTAGTACCAACTCTAAGAAACCGGTTTGAAGTGATCGCATGGTGGTAGCACAACATTAAATATCATTATTGTATCGTGAGATTTGGATATTCGATGGCGTTTGTTTGTAATCGTAGATATACCTGCGCTTCTTCCACTCGAGACGTTCTCTTTCAACAGTTACCCATGAAGGTGGCCCAGCTGGTGCACGAGTTCGACTACGGATTAACAATCCATCGTCTTTTCTCTTCACTGACACGTTGAATACCAATAGATGTTCTTTGCCGGAAGGCCATAATGGCCGTGTTAAAGTGTCGCCCATGTCTTCATGATAGCTAATCATCGTTCCTTGTGAATTTGAAGATATTTGCGGCTGGAGTAACAGCATTCACGAATCAGCCTAGTAACTCTTTTGAACAATGATAAAGTTATAATGCCTTTCTCTTAATTCGAGTCTGTTCTTAGTGGGTTTCTTAGAGTAGGACACACATTTCGGCAAGAGTCTCATCGAAACCATGTCTTTACCCTTCTTTTGCTTTTCACGTGCTTTCTAATGCATAGCACTCACCCTCGAGAGTCTCACCTCGGGAGCGATCGGTTATGCGCACATTATGGCTGCGTGGAGAAACATCTCGGAAACGAGTTTAAGAACAAGAATCGAAATCCGAGTAGTTCTATAAGTGTCGCAAATTGCACCTATCAAAGAGCCTTCGCCACTTTTCCTACCCGTATAAAGAGGTGAGAAGAACGAAATAGTGTCTTCCAGTGGTAGACAGGAAACGGATGTATGGAGAAGATCGGGTTACTATTGTTCGACAAAGATCGTTTCAAAGAAAAAATCAAACTAGCTGCATATATTTAGACTAATTAAGCAATTAATTAGTAAGCGCTCTACTTAAATATTAACATACATCAGTCCTTAGAACTTTTCAAACTGCAAACTCTTAATCAGACTACATAACTCTTCGAATTGAGAGCTGGTGCCCTATTCTCCCACTAATCGCTTGACGCCTTCGTCACCGATGTCGCCATGACGTCTCCATATGGTGACCTCTTCAATTTTTTATGAAAAGGAATTGTTCGTAGAGATGCATTTGTTAACCTATGAAAGGGAATTTCACGACCAAAAAAGCTGAAGGTCAGACATTATGGTCTTCTGGCCGATTTCATGGACATCCAAGTGGAATTTATGGGGTTACAAGCAAGTCATATGTCTTTTTCAGTTCGGGGAAATCAAGTTAGAAGTATTTTATCATCACTGCTACGCTACGGAAAAGATTGGAACCTACAGTTAGATGTAAAATCACAAATAGGTCTGTTAAAAGGTTACATCGGAGGAAATGTCAACATTTTAATGTTCTACTACTTAAACCCATGTTGATAGTTACCTCACCAATTACGTTTGGCACTTATTTTAGGCGAATTGAATATTTTTATAATTTTCCCATCTATAGTTCATCAATGTAATTAATCAACGCTATAGTCATGATCTAAAATGTGATCATCATGACAGGGTTATTCTTAGTTCCATGAAGGCGATATCCCTTAATGGAGGGTTGGAAAAGTAGTACGCGATCGAACAATATATTTGTTCAGAAACAGCTCCAGACTTTCAGAGAGGGGTTGGAAGCGCGACACTAAGAAGCTGCGCCGAGAAGCCATCGTCGGATCTGACGACGGCTGGCTGGCCGACGTCGTCTACCCAACGCTCACAGACTCTACCACGCACAAGTTCGTGTAGCAACCCGACGGCGAGATTCACGTCATCAATGATTCGGAAGATCGCAAGAATACCTACGGTAGTTAACTGTTATGAGCTCACGAATGTCGCCGCCATAACCAAAATAGCTTGGCTTGATGCGATCTTTTTTTTAGAGTTGTTAAGAGTAAAATGTCTTGCGTCAAGTTACTTTAAAGCAAAGCAAACTTGATAATCCAATATATGAGGAAAGACGGTAAAAGTTTAACGAACGATACGATTATCAATTACTGTTGCATATTTTAAAGAACTGCAGAAACAGTGTTATAAGCTACTCGCTCATGATGAGAATGTTACGTGAACGGAAGAAATTTTTGAAAAGTTTTAGTAGGGAACGATGGAACGGAACACCTATGCTGGTAGAGACTTTTCTAGGAAAGGATTACGAGGAAGTGAATGGAAAACGCTAGACAACGAAATGAAAATGCTTTCAATTATCCTCGAAGCTCCAACTATATACTTCCTCACACAAATCCATTCCCCAAACAAAAGTGGAACACGATACGAACAATCAGCACGGCAAACTGTTCATGACAGTCACTGATATGGTGCGCTTCTCCGAAAAGTGATAACATTGTCGGAGTCGAATGCTCTATCGAACCGCTTCAGACAACGGATACAATATACTTCATGAGCAATCCACCATATTGTCACGGTAGTGACTGAAATGGAGGTCACCACAAAACACTTCGTAAGAGCTCACGATAATCTGGACAAGCAAACGAAACATCTAAAGACGTCAAGCTGGAAGCCAAATTTTTTCCATCTAGAGTAAAGCTCGTTAGATATTGTATTAGTTCAGATTTATGGTGTGATGACAACTCTTATTCTTGAGACGCAGTAAAATTCACTCATAGCTCCATTGCGACAAATCAAAAGAATTCGCAATCAGTTCTCCTTCCACTAGACAGTTTCTCATCATATGCAATTCTGTCGGAAACAAGCCCCACTTCGGAAGAGCGATGAGGCTTCCGTGAGAGCAATTACCTGAATAACGAATCAAGGATGAGAGAGCCTGAGAGGCGAGGTGGTTGTGTAAAGCCCTTGGACATTCACTGGAAGGCGGGAAGACACACTTACATTGCGTGGGTGGTGTTGCTCATTGATTAGTTATTTGTATTCAGAACTTTTACACTATCATTCTACAGGGATTAGAGAAGGTTAACATTGCGAACATTTTCAGTTACTAGTCCAAAAATTTGCGCTAGTATGGTAAAACATCAAGTAGCGCAACCAGTGAAGTAAATAAAAGACTATTTTCAAAAAAAAAAAGGTTATCGCCCAACTATTTCAAGCCGCTTTTTTTCATTTATGGACCTATCTGTAAACCTTTTAATGTGAAGGTGTTTCCAACAATCGAGAAAAGAGTCATTCGAGATCCAGCTTATTACTATATGCGGGATAACGTGAGCTCTATAGGAGACATGCGATCGCTGCTCTCAACCTTTAAACCAGCCAGTTTTTAAAGGCGACGATATTTTTTCTCTACTTTGTTGCGGTATGGTTCATATTTTGAGCACAAAAGCAAAAACCAAGCAGGATTTCAACGAGCTAGGCTATATGGTGTTCCACAATGTACCAGTTATACTTGTAACTGGTTTTAAAAGTATAAGCCTCAACATACGTAGCGAAGTCCTTCTCATTTTGTTATTGTCGTTGTAGTTTCTTCTTCAAGTGCCACACTTCAATGCCGATACTGAATCGTGTCGTCAAGCTTCAGTTATGACGTGAACAAAACTACACCCGGATTGACACACTTCTGGCCGTCGACTCCTCCAACTCACCGCATGAGTGAGGATGCGCAAGCCAACCCTGCCTCTTCCGAAGTCCCTCCAATTATACTCGTGGCGATAATTGCTGATCGACAGCATCGCCACGGCTATCAATGACAAATCTTGTCGCGCCATCTCCCCGCAGTACTTCAAAATGTAAGCCATAATCACTGCGTTGCTAGTCTAATGTTCTGTTCTGAGTGCTAGGAAGGAGCACTGTATTGATCATTGTAATTACCTCAACCAACTGCTCGGTCATCCTAGAAGACTTTCGTAAGACAATAAGGACGTTTTTCTCATGAGAAAAGGATATATGGCTTTGTATTTCTTCGAGAAATAACGAAGACCTTACAGAATCTAAAATTGAACCTTGAATCTCGTGTCAAATTACTTGATACACATCACTATTGTCACCAATTATAAAACGAAGTAGGGGAAAGCGATTTACGTTCATGCTACCGATCTGATTAGAGTACTGCTGATTTTTTCACGACTACATCTAGTTTTGAGTGGCCGGCGTTCCGTACCACGCTTAATTTTCAGCCTACCCACTTGCTAGTTTTTTAAAAATTAACGGTAATTTAATACAGCAAGTTAGATTAAATGCAACCTAACTGGCCCGCCTAAGGAGCTCCTGCAAATCTGCCCAGGAAGCCTTTCAGCACCTGAGCGGCAACATCAGCAAAAACCCGTTTGGGTGGCTTATCCACGAACTGGTTCGTAACCTTTTTAACTCGTCATACCGCGTTTTTTCTTGGCACGATCTGTTCATCAATCAGAAAAGACAAACAACTACTGTAGATCTACCCGATCCGTTGTCGAACGATTGGCTGCGATCGGAAACTTCGACAACTGGTTCCAAAATATGACATTAATATGACCAGCAACTCTGTAAGCAGAAAAACCTTCATTGAAGCTAAGAATTCAAATCAAATAGAAGAGGAGGACTTGCTAGAGAGATATTGCATGAAAATAAACAACGATCACTCAATTCTTACGCAAAGTTGCAGAGCGATCAGGAGACCCCAAATAGTCAAAAAAACACAACGGTGCAGCTTTTGAACAGTTTACATAAAAATGACTGTTTTTAAAGCACTTACGATATGGTGTTACCGAAGATTATTCCACTTAAACCTTAAGGTCATAGTTTTTCCATCAAAATTTGCAACTTTATGCAGACTACTGAACGTTGCGACGCTATCCTCATTGATGAAAGTAGATGAGCGTAAAATTTCCACTACTAGTTCTCGTTCAGGTGAACCATCAAAATCGCGTGTTCCGCTTGGGAATTCGTTGAGGTAATGAGTGTTGGCTTGCGCCATAAAACTATTGACTTGGGTCTGTTGGTGAAGATATCAACGCTTCATATTTTGAACGAGAATGTGCTTCTAATCCACTAACTTATTTCACATATAGTTTAACTTATTAGAGAAGTTTGTGAAAAAAGCACTGGTGTATAGAAGCACTTTAAAGCTAAGCCTTACAACAGCCCTGAAAATATTTAAGGTTTATCAAAGATCAAATCACAATCTCAGCGCAAGGTACAGATAGAAAGCAGATTTGGGCAAAAATGTTGAAGTCACTTCAAATCTCTACCCATTCAATTACTATCCGATAAATGTGTGCCTGCGCATTGTTGTCCCTCGCAAAATACCTTCCGTCATCGCTTCTGATGATCAATCTAAAAGAATCTGAACTCCAGCCAAGACCCTCTCTTTCCCATGTGAGAGGGTCATCGCCATCTCAGCTCACATATGTGCCACACATGTCCGAGTTTGTCACAGCCACAAACTCCACTGGAGTAAACGCCTTCTCTTTCGATGGCTGAATGGTTATGCGGAATTCGGTATTAGAAAATCTAAACATTCGAGTAGTACCAGCTCTAAGACTTGATCCCTCGATATTAGGATATCTAACCATTCGAGTAGTACCAGCTCTAAGACTTCCTGATGATCTTTTAAAACTATGGGCTCAAATGATTTATAACCGTTGTATTCTTTCTTGATAAGCTTGCACGGGGTTGATAAATATATTTATTTTCGGCTAACGTTTCGACGTCTTCGTCTTCCTCAGAGCCGGTGATCCGAGTCGATGGTCCATGCTTGTTGTTCGCCTCGACGTTGCGTCTTCGCCTTCCTGTCGAGCCAGATCTTCCTCAGCGAGCCATCTTCTCGAATGAGGCATCCTCACTCAGTGATGCCCTTTTATACACGATGCTGATGGTAGATATATAATGACAATTTCGAAATATAACCGTTGTATTTTTATAGTACGTTGTACTGAATATAAGAAATTATTGAGGACTATCAGAGTTTATTCAGTTGATGTGATTTGAAGAAAATTGTAACCAGGGACTGTGCGATGAAAACAAATGGATGCTGTCATCCACTTACCCATTGTGAACCAGTAAAAGCTTTTTCCGTTGTATTCTTTTGTGTTTTCACAATGGAGCGCTATATTTGATATCTCTTAAAAAAATTTATGTATTTTAAGTCACAAAATCTAAAATTTTTATATCTCGGAAATCATCAGCCCATAACGACTGACATTAGATTTGATTACAGGATTTCTGGAAACCTATGAGAAAGAAGTCGTGAGTTTCATAACTAATTAAAGATAGTCAAGTAGTTCTTAGGCTTGGTTAAATAAGGAAAGCAGTGGTATATTGGAGACGAACTAATACCATAGGACGATACGCTTCCATGCTTCATGGTCCCATGTGGACCTTGGCTAAGTAACACTTGCGGAGCAACTAATTAGTGCCTCTACATCTGTATTGCCATTGTTCGAAGTTGCTATTGAAACGACCAGAAACGTTTTCACTCCAGTGCATTCAGCGGATACACATTATGTTTTGAACATCTTTAGAGCGTGGTGTGAAGAAAAACATCGATCACTTTCCTTCATCGACCCCCACTTGAATATAATAAGAGTTTTTCACACGGGCATCGTAATTGCTGAGCCAAAATTCCATATCTGGCCATTCGGCGACAAGGTTGTTCATGTCACTTTCGGTAGTCGGTAGGAACTACTTATGTGGAAATGCGAGCGGCTACGAATTTCCTGGCGTTCGACGTGGTTTTTTCATCCTTAATTGCGATGCCATTGCACACCTAGATAAGCATTACCGGTAACAGAGCACAGAGTGGGATGGGAGTGGGCAGAGTCTTCGGTAGAGAATAGAAAGCTTCTCGATAGTTAAAATATTGGAAATATGAGATAACACTAGCAAGATCTATACAGCTCGTCTTACAATGTCTGCATGTGCTTTGCAAGTACGTGCTTAAAATTTTTGCTTTATATACCTGTTTGTCTTCGACTCATCGCCGAACATCCTCAAACTTAAAAAGCATTAAGTCGATTGTTCACGAGGTGTTTCTCGGAGTGGCACGTAAGGTGTCAGAAGCAGAATGAAAGCTGTGCTACAATAACGTGCACTTTCTGTATAGATATAAAAAATCTATGTCTTCATGGAGTTACGAGCTAAACAAGTGGTTTTATTACGGCTTTTAGAGAACTGCTTACTTAAGAACTTAAAAGAAAAAGAACTAAACTATGAAGAGGAAAGCCCTTTAAAAGTGAGGATTAGTGCTTAACCATATATGTAGGCTTGCGACATCTTCCTTTCTGATTTTACTAAGCTAGTGCTTGGCATCTAGTCGACCGTTAGGAATTGACGAGCAGCCAAGCGAGACATCGCCTGACCCGAATGGGAAAAGCCGATGAGACAACATAACCACAACGACACAGAGAAGAAGATTTAAGAGTACAGAATGCTAAGTTTGTGGTTTTACTGAAAAACTACATTGTTTTAGGACCAAGAGAGGTAGACGAACTCTTTAAAGAGCTAATTGTCCTAATAACTAAAACATACAGAAAATAGTAAACATAACTTTTAAAAAAGAACAAAAAACCGTTCTTTAAAAAAGAACAAAAAACTAACATGCCCTTTAAAAAATAGCGAAAACTGTTGGATTTAATAACAATAGTTTAATAATATACACTGTGTAATTGTAACATGAAAAGACTTTGTTTTAGGACTCAAAAGGATCGGGACATAAGGAATGTTGTGATTGGTGAAAAGTGGACCAGTCCGAAAGAAAATTTGTAGGGATTTCAATGGGGTAGCGTTCGGAATGAAAATCGGCTCTCAGCAAAAAATAAAAACTATTAAAAAAACTTAAAACTATTAAATGAGAGCTCTTATAGACTTTCGTCACCCTTTTCCCATGTGACCTTTTTTCGTTATGTCCTTAAAATGTAGAAATCATAGAAGATTCTATAGAAATAGCAGACCATCGGCTTGACATCTGTTCGAAATTCTACCTTAGAACATGTAAACGACACTAGTGGTGACATTCTCCCGTTATTTTCCCAGATTTTCGGTGCACATGAGGAACAACAAAACGATAAAACTTCACCGATGGAAGTTCAACAGAAGATACGAAAGAAGGCGAATAGCATAAAAAGAATACACGCTAAAACATAAGGCAATATTTGCAGCATTAAAATTGACTCACATCGGCGTCAAAATCCTTATTAACACGTAGGGTAGAGCAGGTTGCGTTCAACTGAACGACCGTGAAGAAGCGACCTGGATCTCCAGCAATGATATGGACGTTCTCGGGGCAGATCTCGACAGGAAGAGGCCTTGAGAGGTCCCAGTCTTCGTCTACGAGCAAAAACGACGGTCTCACAGTCAGTGACGCGCTGATGGCACCTTCATGAATGTTCGTTATGAAGTGCTAATTTACAAGCCACCCTCTTCACCTGCTTGTTTCTAAAATGTTTTATGGATCGAATCCCTAAGGAGACATTCATTTCCTACCTGGTCATCCATTTTTTTCTTCAGTGAACAAAACTCTCCTGCTGGTTACAAAGCATTATCTGTTTGAAATTCACTCCATTGCTTTTAAAAATTACTTTCATTAAAGGTGGATGAGTCCGGCGCCACAAACCCATTGCTGCTCAGTTTGTCAAAATATGATTTTATAATTTTACTCAGTATGTATTTTTATCTGAATTTTTAACAACTTTTTACCCTGAAGACTTATTGGCTGTTGCTCCGGAATCGAATAAAAGGCTCTGCTTCGCACTCACCTAGCTGGCTGACTAAGGCGAAAATCTGTACGAATCTTCTCAAGCGTAACATTGACAGTTGCCGTCGGATTTACAGCGTTTCCATTGGAATAGATAAATCGTTGGAATAGTAAAACAATGTGAGGTTCCTCGTGATTCGTTGTGTTTGGAGACGTGCTCACAAGGATTAGCTCCCCTCCCCGGCATGGGCGTGGCCTCGCAGCATTGGGCGGGGCAAATGGACAGTCAGTCGTCATGAAAGACCCAGAATTCGTCCGCTTCGAACTGGAACGTTCTTACCAACAAAGCTTTGTTCTATCAGTTCCATTTCCTTGTTCAAAAAGAAGGATAGGAGATGTATGAAATTAAAAGACAATTGATGAACGAATTCGTGGCGTATCAAAACAATAGCAGTTTTTTGGAGATTACTTGAGTGAGAAAACCTTAGAAACTCCTCACTGCTTTGTCATGACAAAAAAGGGAATACGAGTGGTTCAAATCACAGATGTTTCTGCTTTTATTTATTTCCGGTCTCATAAGTCGTAGTTCATTATCACATATTGAGAAGAACAGGCGACAAATGGACGAAAAGAACTGTAGAGTGGACTACACGAGAACGCATAAGTCCCCCAGGTTGGCACCTCGTTGTGCGGACGTGTTCGTAAATAAAGTTAACCAGCTGTACCCGCAGCGGCAGTTATTTTATAGATCACGGTATAACACTCGGACGTGCTACCATGCTCGAACAAAACCACCGCCATGGACGACATTTGTATGGGAAAGAGGCGAATGGTAAATGCGCTAGTGTCCGCACAACTCGTGAGGACGGACCATCCAAGTATCCAAGTAAGTAATTTTCGCTCACAAACTAAATCTGACCTCTGATTTTGTATATTGATGTGGGTAAGATTCCATTTCTGCTTTAAACACGAGACTATCAAGGAATATTTCTGCAACTGGTTCTCGCAACGAAATTAAAATAAGCATCCTTTAAGAAAGGTGTAATCAAGTTGTTGAGTCTAAATTTATTTTATAAGCGGTCATATTTCTCGTGTAGAAAAAGCGATGTAGAGTTTTTTGTAATGGCGACGAGCTCGTTTGCCACCCATGAGCTGGAATATAACGAAGGATTTCTTACCAATAAAGACTTCTATGTGAAATCTTATGGCAGACAAAATGGGATATTAAAAACACTTTGGATGAGAGATGGACCAGATTGCAACCAAGTAAACATAATGCCTATTTTTATTTGCTGCCTACTACAAATTTTCATGGCTGGAACTAATCGATAGAAAACTAGCTGAGAGGCAGAAGAAAAGAAGGACTCGCATCGTGTGGTGCGTCAGTCACTGGAAACGGTGATAGCGCGTTCGTTCCTCACCACATACACCTGCGCTCTGGAGCTTTGAAAATATCTCAGCATCATTGTGTTGTATTTGAAGTAACATAGAAAATTTTTTGTTTTTCATTTCATCGAATAGAAACGGCAACCAGAAGACAACCACCTCGTTTATTGTTGAACAAATTGAATACTTTATCCACATTCATTCAATAAGAGGATTCCACATTAAAAACGGAAAATTTCCAATGATGACAACACAAAAAGTTCGCAAAACAAAAATTAAGTTCGGATATATATATCACGTATAGATATTTAGATATATAAATAAAGGCGATAGCAAAGCGGTAGTGATGTTGGTCATCACGAGCATGGTGCTAGCTCGGTTCCGCTTCGGACCAACCAAGCCTCTCATCCCTCTGAGGTCGGAAAATTGGTACCGGACTTGTTCGGAAAAAATCACTCTCTGCAACCCAATTTGGGAAACTCTATCCAGCTATAGGGACTCTAGAGAGAATCGACTCGACCAGCATTCCACGACATTCGAGATGGAATGAAAATGTTCAAGCAACAGCAGAAGCCACACGTAAAAGTTGGAAGGTCTTCGTTGATAATGGATGCGAGGAAACGAGTCAAACGTGAGAAGTGCTGGGATCAGCACCGTGAAGATAGGTCATATAAAAAAATGAAAAAACCAAAAAATAACCCCCAACAATCACTAGAACGGATCTTAACGAAGTGATAAATCGAACCTTTTAATATTGTTTCAAAGAGTTCCTGCCCTTATTTAAACGTCATTTATAGATTAAGCATTTCTGTGTAAGGAAAAATAAAAAATTGCTCGTCCAGCCTATTTATTGATTGCTTACCTCTGGCAGAAATAAGGCGATACCGTAGAAGGGTGTGTGTCAAAGTATTTGTTCAGTACCGGCACACAAACTCATCTCCTCTACGTCAGAAAGGTGGAACACCTAACAAGAACCGATCTGATTACAGAAATTTGTCGTATGGACGAATGGTCATGCAGTTCGTATCGATCACTAACGATTTTTCATGCGCATTACTAAATAATATCTCAAACGGACCTGTTTTGAGTGAGCTAGTTAATTCAAATGCAATAGGAAGGTCGTGAAGAAACCGGTCAGCAAAACAAGCGATCATACCTGGATGAGTATAGTATGGTGGAGCATTACGAAAAGAGTTAGTTTGCCGCAAGTGATCTTTTCGCACTAGAATGGAGTGTGGAGTTATAGAGTCTTCTTTTGGAATCCTTTGACAAGTTTTGCTTAGTTCAGTTCAAGTTCTTAAAATAGCACGTAGACAGAGTTGCAATGCATGCACTGAGAGCCAATTAATTTCTTTCCTTTGCTACACCAATGAGATGATCGACGTCGTTTGTGACCACTCCGATGAAGACTGGACTAGAATGCAGCCGTCAACTTTGGAGAGACTGATATGCGTGGTCGGCAAACGCGAACTGTAATCAGTGTTTTACTTTTTTTATTCACCGCCTCCCACAATTTTCACGGCAGGGTATTATGGGAAGCCAACCACAACTATGCTGAGATATTCGCAAAACTTGGACCGCAAACCATATCGAACCATGATTTCCCTTTCGGGAGACTCAGACATTACACACTGCTACGGAGCCAGTTTCTCTCGGCTAGTTTTCTATTAATTCTAGTAAACGGAATTGACCTGAGCACGAGCCGGCATTGAACCCAGTTAATCTGAGGTTGGAGTTGAAATCACAATGTCAACTTTTTATTTGCTCCCTACTACAATTTTTCGCAATTTTCTATAAATTTTAATTTTAGTGATTTTTTCAATATTTTTTTTCATTCAAGGCATCGTCTCAGAAGCCATTCTCCGTCGCCTTTCCCTTTTTTAAACGTTTTTATTACTGTAGGACTTCCGTTTAGAAATGCATTAGCACAGGTCCAGACGACTCCAGTTTAATTTTCAGCGTTTCCAACTGAGTGTTAAGACATCGTTAGGATAACGAATGTGAGCTACAGTAGTACGATGGCTTAGTGAAACGAATATCAATTGATAAAACATAAATGTATGTCATTTGGGTCTTTGGATATAGCGCCCACAAATATTTCGCGGGTTCTAGCACTCGATACAGTTCACTATCTGACCGCAGTCATTCATAGAAGGTGATCTGATGTTAGTGTTTCTGTGATTGTTGGAATTTTTAAGTGCAATTCGGTGTAGGAATTGCAGTTATTCACTGAACACAAAAAATTGTACCAATGCTGTTTCATATATCCTGGGTGTAGTAATTCTGGCTAGTCATTTGCGATCCGTGCTTCGCATTTTCCAATGCTCGATCGATGTAACAGACGAGGAAATTACTGAGATATAACCCCAGTTTCGAACTTCACATGCTGATTTTTGTACTACACCCAAGTCGTTTAGGAAAACTTTAGCCCCACTATTTTAGCCTTCAACGGTTGTTGAAACGTAGGGCTAGAAATAGCACGTGGAAAACATCAGATCAGATCAGATTCAGATATTCAAATGATATGGCTCAATATTCTAGGTAACCATCTGTTTCACTGTAGCTTTTGATTCTCTCAAATCTTCGTATTTTTGCTGAGCAAACGCGAGGTGTTATTATTCCTTATTCACGAATAAGCTGACGTTTCGGCGGATTTCGCCTTCCTTTCCTTCTCAAATCTCTTTGTGAACATAACCGTACGAGGTTCACTGATAAAGATCTGTGATCCGTATTTGGATTCTTGAAAGAAAATGACTCCTCAGATCTCCGAAAAAAGCTCTAACATTCCC
The DNA here is from genome assembly GCA_900624975.1 of Angiostrongylus costaricensis. NCBI lineage: Eukaryota > Metazoa > Nematoda > Chromadorea > Rhabditida > Metastrongylidae > Angiostrongylus > Angiostrongylus costaricensis. Next base: position 68,211 of record UYYA01000332.1, read on the forward strand.
GTTATTTCGCGATTCCTGTAGCTACTAAGCACACAGTTCAGTTTTAGATCCTATCATCTACATCAAAGACATTAAAAACTTCTTTCTAGCATTTAAATACCCGTTAAATGCACTTTTTTTTCTTCGCGTTTACCACGCCATTCATCTCACCTCATCTTCAGCTTGTTAACGGTTCTTCGTTTAGTACGAAAAAATCACGGGTTTTCGTCTTTTTCTTTTTACAACTTTTTCTTGCGATTTATTAAGCCCTTTCTCACGCTTAACAACACTTTTCAAAAAGGTGGTAATCTTGCGGCTAAAACGATGATACCACCAGAACGGTTCACCAATGCACATGTCCCTCTTGTTTTTTAGAGGCCATCCTCGTGGCACTTGGCCACACAGCGCTATGAACCTACATCTTCAGATAGGTGGTATCACCACCTCTCACTTTTTCGTCGACCAATCGATGCTGCATTATGCTTGGCTACGTAATTCTTGTTCGGGAATATCCACTTTTGCACGAAATTTATGGGGCCTTAGGATAACGAAGTCGAAGCACGTGATCCTTCGGTAAGCATAGTCGCGTGTTTGAAGCTCAACCGAGGTTCCGAGATTTGCTCATATCTTAGCATTCTTTTGGGTGTCATTTTGTTTCAACGAGACTATCGTTATGGAAAATTAGAGCACAAAGCTGAAATGTAATTTTGACGATCTCTTCCTGAATATGCATTTGACAAAGCATTTTTTATGTATTACATCTTTCATTGCTTTAAAATCTTTTTGGCTCGATGGTTCGCGAAACCACATACTTTGTTTTCTGCCTGGAGCATAGCTACCGTAACTTTGATATATTTATTTATGTGATCTTATAAACTGATCTTCTTCAGCTGACGCGAGGTTGGTATAAGATCACATAAATAAACATATCAACTAATATGTATTCTTTCTTGATAAGCTTGCACGAGGTTGATAAATATATTTATTTTCGGCTAGCGTTTCGACGTCTTCGTCTTCCTCAGAGCCGGTGATCCGAGTCGATGGTCCATGCTTGTTGTTCGCCTCGACGTTGCGTCTTCGCCTTCCTGTCGAGCCAGATCATCCTCAGCGAGCCATCTTCTCGAATGAGGCATCATCACTCAGTGATGCCCTTTTATACACGATGCTGATGGTCGATATAATGACAATGTCCGGTGGTAACAACTTGTATTTCTTCCGGACATACATCATTGCGCACATCGTGCAGAGGTCGGTGTATTATCAGCTAGCACAAAGCGATGTGAGGCTCATTCGAGAGTGAGGATGCCTCATTCGAGAAGATGGCTCG
>UYYA01000333.1:0-69430 GCA_900624975.1 Angiostrongylus costaricensis
GTGGGAAAAACGATCGAACTACGCTTAACTCGGAGGAAGATCCAGTTCATGAAAAACTCATGATGCGGAGGTAACATGAAAGAGGAACTAGATAGAAGGAGAGCAGTTTGGGCCACATTCGGGCCTCTCAAAGAAGCCACCGACAGACTGAAGGACCCGAAAATCCGCGCTCATCTCTTTGATTCTACGGTCTTCTCAGCGCTCTGTTATGTTGCAGAGACGTGGGGTTGATACTTCAACCACGTTAGGAATGCTTCGCACTACTCCCAGAGTGCTTGAGCGATGTCTTCTGAAATATAACCGGCACTCTCTATATATACCCGGAATGCGAAGCTCTGACCTTCAAAATCTGTCACATCTTCGAGATCCAGAATATACATCGATAGCGAAACACACAAAGTTAACCAATTGTACCCGCAGTTGCAGTTGTTTTATAGATCACGGAATGAGACTCGCACGCGCCACCATGCTCGAGTAAAACCACCACGACGAACGAAGACTGCGAGGGAAAGAAGCGAACGGCAAATGTGCTGTGGTCCGCACAACTCGTGAGGACCGACCATCCAAGTATCCAAGTAAGTAAATATTTCTCACAACCGCATATCATAAAGCGTTCAGTGTTAAGGAAAATTGGTCTCTACTTAGACTGTAGAGATGAGTAAATGCAAATATGACCTAAACAATGACCTGTAGGAGCATAACGATATGTTAATTCAGTACTTTTATTCTCTCAGACAACGAATGTGGTACACAACTGTCAACATCGGAGAGATGTTGGAACTAATTCACCCTGCTCGTCCCAATCGAGTGATTTCGTTATCAAATGCAATGCTGCAGTGAACAGCTTTGGCGAAATGTGTTATAGTCGAACTCCTTTTTAAATGAGGATAGTGAGGCGTCGACGGAAAACATGTATTTTTGTTTTGCACTTTCGATAACCGCTTGTTACAACTAGCACGTTGTACGGGTCCACTCCTTGGGTTAACGAGTGCCGATAGGACTTCATTCATCTAGACTCTGTCAAACGCATTTTCGTGATCTACAAATGTTAGGGTAAGTGAAGATGGTGCTCTTAACAGAATTCTATGACTAGTAACACGGTTTGAATATGGTCCATTTAGTGGGATTCTTGACGGAATCCAGCTGGCTCAACTGGTTGTGCCTCATTCAGTGTGTCTTTGTTACACGCAATAGGAGAATCTTTGCAAATAATTTGTAGGCTACAATCAGCAATCATATCGGATGGTAGTTAGAAAGATCTCCTCGGTCACCTCTCTTAGATATGATGACTGTGCGTGATGTCCTCTACTGGTCCGAAATTTAGTCGTTTTAAAGACGGGATTCGATATGTTTTGCGAGAGATAAATGTAGATTGGGGCTTCCTGCTCCAGTAAAGTCGACGGTGATATTGTCGGGTCTTGAAGCTGTGCCTTTTTCTACGCTTTTTGTTGCAACTCGAACTTCAGAAATTAGAATCATATGTGGTATTTTCCAGTGGGAATGTTTGGGTCCGAAAAGAGGATTGTCGAAAAAGAACCTTTCTGTAAAGATCTTCTAAAGCTGGTATTTATTATCAATCGTATTAGGTGCGTTGCGCCAAAATCAAGCCTCACCTTCCTTCTCCGTTTGAGCTGTATCATCATTCGGGTCCTCTTCTTTCTGCCAGTCATATGAGGAGTGGATTTAATTGATAATATTCTTATTATAGACAACCTACTTCGTTTTTCTTAGATGAGGACAACGGTTTCCATTCTCATTTCATCCTCCTATTCCTAATTTCCCTACCCTGTACTCATTTTCAATGGCCGTTCCTAATCTAGCGCTGAAGTCTCCAACGAGTTTATAGAAGTTCTCGTTGCGGATTCCTTCCTTCAACTCTTTCTAAAATGCATCCAGTTTGCTCTCATCAGATGGACATGTTGATGAGAAACATCCGATAGTAATTACTTTCTTCGACACGCAGGTTAGAGATGAAGAATGGCCAAGCACGGTGATACGGTGTCGTGAGAAGTTACTAGATAGGAAATACATGGGTGTACAATAAATTCAACAGCTTTATATTTCGCAACGGAAATTCCCCTCCACTAATGACAATGATTCCGTCATCCTATCGACCTATGTCGGTCTTCCTACTTTTCGTCTCTGTGCCGATTACATGGAATTTAGGTGCGTAAAGGTTTGCGTCTGAAGAGACTGTCCTGGTGTTATGATTGCACATCAAGAGCAGTCTCCATGGTGTGTCATAGGCGTGCTCGTTTTGTAGGTTTTTTCCAATGACGTCCTTGGCAATCCAAAATTTGATCGCCTTTCAAGGGTTTTCAAAGTACCCGAGATCGTAAATGAGAGCGCTCAGTGTGCGGGATACTCTTCCCGAAAGTTTAAAGCCTGATCGTACCTGGGAATTGTTCCTGGGTGATCGACTCCGATGTACAGTCGGGGTTCATCACTCAGTAGGTTCTCTAAGCTCAGAAGTCCGACGTTTCAATCCAGAAGCCCGGCTAAGAGTAAACCAATACCAACAGAGATCGCAGTCCTGGTCTCAAGCTAGTCGAATGCTGGCAAACCGCCCTCTAATCCACAAGGGCGGCGACTGTCTCGTGTGGTAAGGAGCTGAGCAAGGTTTCGGCTAAGGTGACCTCACAATACCGAGAAACCACATTGTCTAAAGCAGCAAATCTCCAGCCTCACAACCACAGTGAAGTGCAGAGTTAAAAGGGCTATGTGCGGCTATCAAATAAACTTGTCGATTATGGTCAACAAGTTCTTCAAAAAAAATCAACTTGGTGTGACAATCTCTAAAAAGTTATAATAAGGAGAAAGAGAAGCATGAAACAAAAGTATGGTTCATGAGAAACCTCATGTTTGACGAAGGGCGACAGAGATGAGCCTTTTATCACGCATATCACATCAGACACACCTACAGTGTCCAACTGCCATGAGGAACTTCGTTAAAGAGAAAACGTACAACGGACAAGCCAACTTAGGACATCTTAGACAAGTCTTCAACGGAGTCACATTACAGCGTTCAACCTGGTTGATTCGTTAGTTCTCCAAGCGTCCTGCTATACACCAAGACGCAAACATAAATAAGTTGGTGAATTTGTACAGCATCGAGTGCTTGAATGATATTAACCTCTGTTGAAATATAGTGAGACATACACCAAGGCGGATTTAATCGTTCAGACCTTGAACGTATATCTCCTTTGTGTGGAAACATTCTCTTCAGAGTGGCCAATGATTCGCTTTGTGACGATCACCTCAATCGGTTGGTTGACTAAATCGTTGCTGATCTAGAAGAACCTTGCTTCAAGAAATCAAATCTCCCTTCAATCCACATTAAACGGCGACTGCCTGTATTAATGACCTGCAAACGCCTCAGCAAAACTCCCTTGAAAATCAGGGAAGACGAAGTTTAATGATACAAAAGATCGAACGTCACAGGGAGCGAAAAACTCACAAATTGACGAGGAAAAAATGGTGGGCACAGCAGACTGCACGATGCAGAAAAATGTATGGCGTTTTAAGAATGATTTGTGAACGTTACATTAAACATGATGACCAATCTCATAGATGGTCGTAAGAAAGCTATAGGTGTGAAGGTTAGCTCAAACGTCCATTGATCTTAAAGACTAGCTGTCCTAATAAGCAGTAAGTAATTTGACTTCATATCAACGAACCAAACACACCTTATGAAAACGAGCAAGTTCTGCTATACGGCACATTGGAGTTTTCACTTTATCTTCTTGATTACTGTAGTTGTAAAAGTTCCGAGAGGAAACATCACTCTTCGTATGGTGCTGTCCACACCAGGGTTGTGGGTGAATGGTTCGAGAGTTCACCTTCAACAAGGAACAACATGTTGGAAGTTTAACATTCTAATTAGGTAAATTTTGTCACAAGTGCACAAGAAGAATACGCACTATATTGAATTCAAATATGCAAACTATGAAAACGAGTAACCAGACGATGCAGTTATCTTACTGATCCTGAGATAGAAAATCCCTAACACCATGCACGATCAACCAATAAGAAACATCCAAAGAACCTTGAATTTCTGGTCACCCAATTTTTACGACAGAAATCTAAGGAGACAGTTTAGTTTAAGGAGATAATCTAAGGAGATAGGTTAATTTTTTTCTATAACGATATGCCAGAAATTCTGGGAATGCCATTTTCCCTGCGAAGAGCACAATTTGAAACAAGACGACTCGCAAATGCGACAGTATTAAAGAAATTATGGACATGCTCCATACTTCAGCTCGCGTTTTTAGGAATAGAACCGCTTTCCAGCGAAACCGAGCATATCTACAAAACTCAATGTTGAAAAACTTTTAGCTCGGAACACACCAATAAAAACCCGGCAAAGCGCTATAACATGTATTACGTCAAGGTTGTTTATGATTTTTAAAATAACTGACAGTACAGTAATTTTTTCGTATTTTTTATACGACCTATCTTTCACATTAACTCGTGCGGATTCCAGCACTTCCCACATTCGATTCGTTCCCTAGCATTGATCATCCACAATGGACCTCGAACTTTTGCACGTGGCTTCGGCTGCTGCTTGAAGATTCTCCTTTCATATTGAATGCTGGTCGAGTCGATTCACCATAGAGTCCTAAGATAGCCGGGCTAAAGCGCTCCCAGTTGGACTGCAGAGAGTGGTTTTCTCCGTTTTCTCCCGAACAGGCTTAGTATCAATTTCCGAACCCCAGAAGGACCACAGGCTTAGTGAGTCCGGTGGGGGATCGAACCAGCACCGTGGATTCTTAAAAGACATAACACTGGTCATTTGGGAATAGTAAGTATGTACGATTCTGGAATAAATTTTACTCTTTTTGAAGTTTCCTTTTGCGCAATGTCACCACGCTATCGTATCTACAACTTTTAGGCATGAAAATGTTTGGAAGTGATAACAAAAACTCACATATGCAACATCGCTCTGCGAAGCATCGAGTGAACTCGTCATTTTGGGATGATCCTCAGGACGGGGCGATGCGCAAAAGTTCTCCTTCAAACAAGGCGAAAATCCTACCATTATTAGTATATGGAAATAATTATACCACTGAATATGCTAGCTTTTTAATAGACGCCTCGAAGTTGGAGAACTAGAGACCGGGTATGAATTGATGAATGTTAAGCTGAAGACGAATACAAAGTTGGGGTACGAGCCCAAAATGCCTGGAAAAGGTATTCTATAAGGAGTCATAATATCGAGTGACTAATAAGATTGCCGTGTAAAAACCTGCATAGCCATTTTACAATCGGATAAGAAAGACCACAAATATAGGCGAGAAGCAGCTAAATGCACCTGGAAAACATTCATCAGGGAAAAGTACAAGGACCAAATAAACGAACAGGAATACACAGATAAAAGCGCTCTCTAAAAGTTCACCAAATGGTCAAAAATGGGCTTTGTATGAATGTGAGAAAAATGTGAGAATGTGCTGCTCTCCTACTCAATGGCTAGCCCACAATCAAACAATTGAACGCGTTTATTCTGCTTCCCCTTCAACAAAACTACTAGAATAAATTGCTATAAGGCCTACAGAGCATAAAAAACTGCCCCAAGATAGACGACTAACCGGAAGTAGAAAACGACCACGATACAATGAAAACATGAAAAGGAAACCAAGAGCACTGAGCGATGAGAACGCAGTGGAAGCCTCGGTACAATTTTATTGCGGCATTGTTCGTGTATTGTCCGCAATCGCACGTAAAACATGTCCTGAGCGTATATTTACCTACCACGTAATGATTACTTCTACAAATGCCACTGGTGTATTGGGTATGGGGAACGAAGATATCCGAGGTTTGGCACAGTGTTGAAGCTGCGATCTACTAGTTAGAACTTTTCCAAACACTCATGGTAGTGATTTCCAAACCGACTGTCATTTAACCTTGCTAGTATTAATCAATACCTACTTGGATAGCTGAGCGAGCACTAGATTGACAATGGTGTTTAGTCGGCTAACGTTTACACGTCTTCGTCTTCATCAGACCCGATAATCCGAGTCGATAATCCACAGTTGTTCCCTCCGAAGATCCGTCGCTGTACGACAACGAAGACGCCACATCGAAAAGACGAACAACTGTGGGCGATCCACGCGGACCATCGGCTCTGAGGAAGAGGAAGACGTCGAAACGCTGGCCGGATAAATCTCGTTATCAACGTCGTGTTAGCTTAACAATCGAAGAAGATACCGAGGGTAATGACTTGATTCGCCGTCAGATACTTGTTATGTGGTCGATCACACAAAAACCTGTTTCTACGTCACTAAGGTGTCGACGGCAAACCGTCACAGCACAACGATCGACGTGCTTATTTCATTCTGCAATCACGTTTTCATAGATTTGAATGTTTCGCTACCGTTATCTCGTATGAATAACTAATTCTTGTGGTCACATAGCTTCTATCAAGCAAAACGTCACTGATATTTTCCAAATAGTCTTGATTTTAATCGCATAAAAGTGCAACTCACATCTCCCAGTAGAAATTTCTGGAAGCGTTTTAAGACGCAATAGAGACAGATCGTGTCGTAGCCTGGTTCCGGGCCATAGAGCATGCCTTGGGAAGTAGTTCGTCTACATTTCCGAACACCCCATTCTTTGGCTTGTGTATCCAGTTAACTTTTTATTTGCTGCCTACTACAATTTCTTAATATTTCACATAATACCGCGCCATGAAAAATTGCACTAGGCAGTAAATGAAAAGTTAACATTGTTATTTCGACTACGGCTTCAACGTAACTGGGTTCAATGCCGATATGTGCTACTCAGATCAATCCCGTTGACGGGTGATTGCTGACGGCATTGTTGGATAGAAAATTAGCTGAGAAAAAGGCAAAACGAAGAACTCGTATGGTGTGGTGGTAAACGCGTTAGCCCCCGAAAAGGATAGTAGCGTGTTCGATCCTTACCGCCGATGCCTGTAGTGTAAAATTTCTATTGTTTCAGAGTTTTGCTGGCTAAACCGTTGTGGTTCGCAGAAGTCCCGAGGTTAGCCTGGCTAGAGTCTCCCTCAGGTTGTCACCACCACAAGCGGTCGCGCCCTTGTGGAGCAGGACGAAATTTGCCACAATACGACTAATTTGACACCAGTACGGTTGTGGGTCCTGATATTGGTTTACCCATAGCTGGGTTTCCTGATGAAAACGCCGGAGTCCTCAGCTTAGGAGGCTCTGCTGAGTGATAAATCCCACCGCTGTACGTCGCAGCCCGACACTCGGGAACACCCCCCAGCCACCGGAAATACCTTATATCAGATACCTGGGTAGGTAGGTCTGGATTAGTAACTTGCTTATGGTCATTCGTTTAGAGGCCAGTGGGAGACTGGAGCCGCACTACCCTTTGTCTTCGACTAATTTTTTCTCTAAAATCGTTATCCATAATCACTGAGCCCTTCAGTCATCGGTAGAATGTGGTCTCCATCAGTTATTCATTAAGGATAATCTGTTCTTCAGCCAACCAGATGTTCTCAATGTATTTGATTCCCTCCGGTCGATCCGTTCACCCATCTTTTTCACTTCTTCGTTGAACTCAAGACTTATGGCCCTCTGGTCACTGAATACTGTTCGGAAAATGACGGTTTCGTCCGTAAAACGAGGTTTGGAGATGAGTCGTACATCAATAAGTACACACAGCACTTTTTGTACTTATGAATTGAGTGCATACACCACTGTAGCAACGGCAATGAATAAGCTCTACTCGTAACAGCACGGTACTGAGAAGGGCGAAATCGCCGAAAGGTCAGCCATTGAACAACAATAACAACTACTACAACGACAACAACTACAAAAACAACAACGACAGCCATACTAACTTCGCATCAGCTCAGGAAGATCAGATCATAAGAACATATAAATAGCAATGAATAACTTTGACGATATTGTATCGCTCTATCATATTCCTGTATCAGTCGGTGTAATGAGATCGGTGAAAAACTTGCCCTGTACAAATCTCATGGGAATATGCCTTAAAAGTCATAGTATCTCAGATTGGTGTAAGGCTTCGCCCACGGTCGTACTGTCCAGAGCGGACAACCTCCTCATTTACTCACTTTGGCTGTTACCTCTTCATTTACGTGTTAAGTGTGCGACAGCAGTTTTTGACAAAAGTTACTTATATCACGTATTAATAGCGTCTTGAAACGAATCAACGGTTATAAAGCCTCTTCGACCAATCAGTGAAACTTTTCTACATATAAACTCTAGCCGAATGCTGTCATAATTCCCCCACTGGAAACCCGACACCACTCTTAACCGATTATTAACCCATAAAAAAAAGTTCGTCAGAGCCACAACATCTTACCAATGTTGCTCTTGGCGTCTTTGCAGTGCATAATGAGGTCGTCCGATTAGTATGGAACAGACCTATAAATGAATTCAGAATTCCTAGGCAGATTTCGTTTTGCCGGTGCCATCGTCATGTTTTAGAAAACGTTCACGGAAATAACATAACTAAGTAGTTACCAGGACCTATTTTCTACTGATCACAGCATTGTTCAATAAATACGTGTTTTCCTCTGGATCAGACTTAAGATTATCAGCGACAAGATTTATTCGGTACCACCTGGCGTTTCGGCGGTTTTGCCCTCTTTAGAGTCTGCCGTCAAATTAACACAATAACTATTCAGTCAAACACTTCATAAACTTAGCAGAAAAAGCTCAGCACCTAAATATGAGCTTCTTGGGAAATAGCTTCGTTTAAACACACCGTTTTGTTCTTTGTAAGGCTTCCAGTTATTTGATGGAGACACGCCGCACAGAGACATGGATGAGGAACGTGCCTAACTTAGGTCAAAAAATCAGCCTGAGGTATTGTTAAACCACTGATGCGTCGGCCAGTATGGAATAAATTTTGTTGCTGAGATCCTCTTGTTTGCTCAGAGAGAAAACACTTATTAACTGGAAGTAAACTCGAAAAATCCGAGGACTTGTAGAGAGGATAACAGTGCGAATTCTCACTGAAATACACGGATTACTCATCTTCACGAATAGCTACGAGCTTACCCCACTGTAATGTCCATTTGACTGGTATTTCATTAGTCGGGACAGATTACTCTTTCTCTGGAGCCTCGAAATAGTTGCCATGTTAGCGTTTTCCATGTCGTTACAAGCAGTTCATGTGAATCAGAGTGAAATTTGCCACTGTGCGACTGGATTACTACTAGGACGACAGTATTTCCTGGCATTGGTTTAATATTGGCAAACTTAAAGGATGGAAATGTAGAAGTGAACTATTGGGGATGGTGGGACAGACTGCCAATAATTAGCGGAAAAAATCCAGTTCATGAAGAATCTATGGTGTGATGGGAAATAAATCGAGGTGGATGGCTCTTTGATTTGTTGTGACTTAATTTTGCGTGTACCTAAGTCTGCAACGTCAGGCGGTGAGACGACCGGTGAGAGGCCAGAAAATCTCGGGTTACGCAGGACTTTATTGGAACCGGATCTGACGGACACACGCACGACACGCCATGGAGATTGTTTCTTACTACGCACGTATAATGCCAGAACACTCTCCACTGACGCCGGTCTTCACGCCGTTGTAGGCGCAGGTCGCATTAAATTTCGTGTGATCGCATTACAAGAAACAAAAATCAAGAGGGCCGACATAAGCCAATTAAACAACGGGACCCTTGTGATCCGCGGAGAAAAGGTCCCGTCACGAAATGTCGGTGGCGTTGGCTTCGTCGTCCACCCGTCCATTTTCCATCTTGTCGACTCATACGTGACCCTTTCCCCTCGCACAGCCGTCCTCCGTCTTCAACTGTCGCGTCATAAGAAGATCATAATCATCAACTGCTACTCACCGATCGACGGAGCTGATGAGTACGAATTAAATGCGTCCTACTATCAGTTGGAAGAGGTCATCCGCAATGATAAAGCATATCATAAATTTGTTGTTGGAGACTTCAACGCCAAAATAGGAAAGGCTAACGAGAGCGAATACAAGATCGGAAATTTTGGATTAGGAGAAAGAAATGAGAATGGGAACCGTCTCGCAAGACTCCTGTCAGCAGCACATCTCTTCCATGGAAACTGGTTTTTCCAGAAGAAAGAAGCCGCCGCTGGACATGGGGGTGTCCTAACGGCATTACTCATGCGGAGATCAACCATATTCTGACAAACAGAAGTTAGTGTCTACTTGACACATCGGTAGTCTCCTCATTCTGTACCGGTTCCGATCACCGCCTTCCTCGCAAAAAATTCGATTCAGCCGCAAGCTGGAAAGAAACTCTCTTCATCGACCACGAGAAAAAAGTATAGCTGTATACGACGAGAACATTCTGAACGAAGTCCTGTCCAAACGTGATTGGCAAATTAAAGAAGACCCGACCGAATACTACGAGCTGGTTGTCGAAGGACTGAAAAGCTGTGCCGAATTCGCCGCAGTTCCTCAAGCAAGAAGATCGGATCGCATCTCCATCACTGCTAAGGAGTTCCTCGAAAAGAGAAGAAAACTGAAGCTTGATGCTACTGCAACACGTTTAAAACGGCATGGAATAAATGCCAGCTGCAGAAGAGCTTTGCAGAAGATTTACAGCGGTACAAGCAGTAGAAAATAGCGGAGGCAGTAGAGAAAAGAGGCAGTCTGAAAAAATGTCGGCTGTCAGCCCTGGTGAACGAAGGTAGGATCATCAAAACTTCCCGCCATGATATGGAATTAATAGCGGAAACGTTCTACACCAACTTTTTCCGTTCCACAATCACCGTCCCGGACCCTAATATCCCCTCTGGAGAGAAACCACCTGGAACTCTTCCGTCGGAGGTTCGAGTTGCCATAAAAAGCACGAAAGGAGGCACTGCTCCAGGACTCGATAATATCACCGCCGGCTGCCTTAGACATGGAAGCCACAATTTACATGTACTTCTAGCAAATCATATGCGACTCTACCTTCAAAAGGAAAAAATCCCAGATCAGTGGAGGTCGTCGCGCACGGTCATCCTGCCCGAAAAAGGAGAATGAAGGGATCTTCGTAACTATCGTCCCATATGCTTGTTGAGTGTTCTCTACAATCTCTTCACGAAGATTATCCTGTCGGGCATATTAAGGACATTGGTTGAGATGCAATCAGTAGAGCAAGAAAGATTCCGAAAAGGATTTTGCTGTATGAACCACATCCAAACTGTGTCCAGGGTCATCGAAGTTTGTAGGGAATACCACTTGCCTCTAGTCCTAACCTTTGTCGACTATGACAGAGCGTTTAACGGTGTCGAAACGAATGCAACCCTATCAACGCTCGTTGACGAAGGAGTGGACTCGTCCCACATGAGGGCTCTGTCCGACTGTTATCGGAGCTGCACTACGAAAATACAGCTTTCCCATCCACCTTTTACCACACCCATAGGAAAAGGGGTTCGACAGGGCAACACGATATCGCCAAAGCTTTTCAGTACCGCACTGCAGTGGATAATGAAGTCACTCGATTGGGATGAGGAAGGCATATGTATTGATGGAAAATTCCTATCAAACCTTCGTTTTGCCGACGACATTGTCATCTTCTCAAGAAGTACTAGCGAAGCAGAGGTGATGATCAACGAGCTCAGCGAAGCGGGGAAAAAGATCGGACTTCGCGTAAATCGGAAGGAGACCCAGTTCATGAAAAACCCATGGTGCGAAGGCGAAAAAATTGAATTGGATGGCTCTCTCATTGCAGAGATCACCTCGTACGTATACCTTGGGCGATCAATGAACATGGAAAATAACATGAGGAAGGAACTAGATAGAAGGAGAGCAGCTTGGGCCGCATTCGGGCCTCCTAGAGATGCCACCGACCAACTGAAGGACCCGAAAATCAGCGCTCATTTTTTCGATTTTACGGTCTCTTCAGCGCTCTGTTATGCTGCAGAGACGTGGGTTGTTACTTCAACACTTCAAGATTGCTTCGAACTAGTCAGTGAGCGCTTGAGCGATGTCTTCTGAAATATAACAGGCACTCTCAATATCTAGCCGGAATGCGAAGCTCTGAGCTTCGAAATCTGTCACATTTTTGAGATCCAGGAGAATATACATCGATAGCGAAACAGAGACGGGCCGGTCACATAATGAGAAGAACAGACGACAGTTGGACGAAAAGAGCAGTAGAGTGGACTCTAAGAGAATGCAGACGTCCCCTTGGGCGACCATCCACACGTTGGGCGGACGTGTTCGTAAAGAAAGTTAATCAGCTGTACCCGCAGCTGCAGTTGTTTTACAGATCACGGTATAAGACTCGCAAACGCTACCATGCTCGAGCAAGACCACCACCATGGACTACGATTGCGAGAGAAAGGAGCGAATAACATATGTGCTGGGTTCCGCACAGCTCGTGAAGACGGACTGTCCAAGTATCCAAGTAAGTAAGTCTGCAATGAAAATGATAAGTGCTATGAAAGAAGAACTGTACTTACAGTGTTGTGTTATGCCGATGAGACGTGTGTAAAGATTTCATTTTGCGTAAAAATCCTACACATCATCTATGGAGTGCAAGACCGAGGTCTTCTACGTTTTAACTTGGGCACATTACACCAAGCAGTGCTATGTGCATTTCAAACTTCCGAGAAATAACCTCTGGGTCCAGCTCAGTATGCGTCGAGAATGAAACACGACGATGTAAGAAGAGCTGATGACATTGATAAGAAGACGGATAGAAAGGAATCTTAGCCACAGCATGCGTTCTCGTGTTAATCACCTATATCGTAATTAACGAGCGACTTGTGAATTGCAGAATGGATCTCCCAATGTTACCAGAATGTAACATATGAAATGACCGATTCTAAATGTAAAAGATAAATAACCATAACTTTTTTCATAGTAGATATTATTATTCGAAATAAGCACTGCTAGAATTAACACATTTTTTTCCAACATGAAACTGCCTCCCTCAATATAAAAATTATTGGCTGTAGGGTCGATGAATTCTTTAAAGGCATTTTCAACGGTTGTTTGGTCTCTGAAGATTTTTCCCGCCAGAAAGTGACCCAGATACTTAAAAAAATGAAAATCCGTTGGCAACAAATCTGGCGAGTAAGGTGGATGTGGTGAAATTTCGTAGATGGCAAAAGACCGATAGAACTAGCTGAAAGACAGGCGAAACAAAGGACTCGCATGGTGTGGTGGTGAAGGCGTTACTCCCCGGAAAGGACAATAGCGCGTTTGTTCCCCACCGCAGACACATGAGGTCCGGTGTTTTGCAAATATCTCAGCATTATAATGGTTATATTTCGCAAAATACCCTGCCGTTAAAAAGAATAGGCAATAAATAAAAAGGTTAAAATTTCGTAGTGTTGGAAGTTCAGTGCATTTTACTCAGCTTTCTCAATGTCATTTGGGAAACGTGCGGTCTTACGTTGTCATGAGGCAATATTGGCCCTCTTCTATTGACCAATGCCGTTTGCTTGACGCGTAGTTTTCGATGCGTTTCTTCGATTTCAGCACAATATTTCTCTGACGTAATCGTTTCCCCAGATAGTAAGAATTTGTAATAAATTAGACCGGCTATTAACCACTAAACGGGTACTGTTGTCGCCTTTGGACGCAGACTCAGTTTAGGCATATGTTGTGGGTTCTCATCGGCGTCTATACATTGTGCAGAACGGCGACGATTATCGTACAGTATCCATTTTTCATCGCAAGTTTAATCCGATTCGAAAGTGGGTCTCCATCGTCGCGAACCAGTAGCGAATTGCAGAGTTCCAGACGTTGAGTGTTTCGCTTTTTGTTGAGTTCGTGTGGAACCCATTTGTCCATTTTTTTAACTTTACCAATCAACTGTCGATGGTCAGAGTTCTTCACGAAGAGCCTAGAAGAAAGATATGATGCTCGAAGAGTCCCTAGAGCGAGCAGAACCCACTGGGCTACTCTTGCACGCGACAGGGAAAACGGAAGATTTACTGGCGCTCGTTCGAGTCACTCGACGATCAACGGAACTACAAGTGATGCAGGTGATATCAATTAACTGTAACTGAAGTGAAATGGTCATAGCACTGAGTCCAAACACGTTACACGTTTTCGGACCGTTTGACGTGGAATTGATACGACTAGAGTGTGAAGTGCCTCATCGTTAACTGTAATTTCAGATAACCATTATAATGCTGAGATATTTGCAAAACTCCGGACCGCAGGTGTCTGCGATGGGGAACGACCGCGCTATTGTCCTTTTCGTGGAGTAACGCGTTCACCACCACACCATGCGGGTCCTTCGTTTCGCCTGTCTCTCAGCTAGTTCTATCGATCTTCTGTCATCAGCAATCACCCGTCAACGGGATTGATCTGGGGGGACCAAATCGGCATTGAACCCAGTTAATCTGAGGCTATAGTTATAATCACAATCTTAACCATTTTATTTACTGCCCATTCTTTTTAACGGCAGAGTATTTTGCGAAATATAACCATTATCTCGAATCGAGAAGATGGCTCACTGAGGAAGATCTGGCTCGACACGAAGGCGAAGACGCAACGTCGAGACGAACAACAAGCATGGACCATCGACTCGGATCACCGGCTCTGAGGAAGACGAAGACGTCGAAACGTTAGCCGAAAATAAATATATTTATCAACCTCGTGCAAGCTTATCAAGAAAGAATACATATTGATTAGTCACACCGAGGTTTAGGGAAGGTCGGTTTCGAAATATAACCATTATAATGCTGAGATATTTTCAAAACTCCAAGATAGAACTAGCTGAGAGATAGGCGAAACGAAGGACCCGCATGGTGTGGTGGTGAACGCGTTACTCCTCGGAAAGGACAATAGCGCGTTCGTTTCCCACTGCAGACAGATGCGGTCCGGAATTTTGCAAATATCTCAGCATTATAATGGTTATATTTCGCAAAATACCCTGCCGTTAAAAAGAATAGGCAGTAAATAAAATGGTTAAGATTGTAATTTCAGACTTACCACGCTCATCGTTTGAAAGGCTCTCGTCCTCAGATTCAAACCTTGTGTGCCAACGACGAATAGTGCGTTTGTTAACAAATCCGTCTCCAAATGCGGCATGGATATTCCGAGCTCTTGCTGCGGCATCACGTCCACTCTTCCACTCGTAGAAAAAAGATTGCGAATACTACGTTAATTCATATTAAAGTCAAAGCCTATAAAAATATTAAAATAATAAATCTTGAGAAAAACCAATATTAGATGTAGCAAGAGCAGACTTGTGCTTAGAAAAATATCTTTTAAGCATTCGTAAAGACGAAATTGTTGTCTAAAAGAATTACATGGGAAATTAAAACAACAAAATCTTACATTTCACATGTTACAACCTAATAGCATGCTCGAAAACCATGACGGTGAACAACGATCCTTAGGTAACGCAACAAAGGGAAGCTATAGTTCCTAAGACCGTCTTTTTGTCCATGTCGGTATTGATCAGTCATTGAGAGTATTTTCATGTTAGTCTTGATAACAAGAAACGAATTTGTTAATACAATGTTTATTTCACAGTGGATGACGTTTCGACGGATTTCACCCTTTTAGAGCCGTTTTTCGTAATCCTTCCACTTATTTTGAAGACCACCCGCAAAGGTTCGAAGAGACGCCATGGATGAGGAATGTGGAGAAGTTTTGTCGTGGAGACCGGCAATTTAACTATCTGTCTGTGCTTTGTGGAGCGTTCGAAGAAAATAGTCCTAAGGAACGTGATTGGGGCATCAAAGACATATTCGTTTCCCCTCTAGCATTCTTTTCTTTAGATCCAAATAAAACTTATTCGTTCTACACGGGTTGGAGAATTTGAACAAAATGTGTTCCTCTTGTTAATTCCTGATTTTATAAGAATAGTGTTGTCACCAAAGCGAAGATGATGAAACCGATTTGTATTCACCTACATATTATCTCAGTTTATCACTCCCATAAAGCTCTCTACTCTATGGAGTGGTGAAGTTCTCTAATTGTTGTCGGATTGTAGAGAAAACCAGTGTTTATCGAATAACGGTTCTGTGATCAATCCTTTTAAGAACGCTTATACCTTATCTGAATCGCCTTATACGCCTTTATAGCCTTATACAATTAATGAAATGGAAGGGAGTAGTATCTTATGCGTCCCACCTACTTTCGTGAGAGTCATAAGAGTGTGAATATGATCTGTTGTGCTGAATTCATATTTTGATGCTTTGCCTTGCTTTCTGGCATGACTCTCTATCAAGTGCTCTATAAATTCTGTTAAGAATTTTTCAGTTTAAGTAAAGAGGTTGTAGAAGACAGTCTTCAGGCAGTTTTGTCAAGTTGGTGATGTCTTGTAGTCCACCACCTATCTGCACTACCACCGTCCTGCTGGATTTTGCATTGATTGGAATCTTGGCCTCTGATAATAGATATTGAAGTAGTTGAGCCATCTTGCTGATGAGTACTGATAGCAGGTCACGCAGATACTCGAATTTAATCCTGTCTAAACACAGTGTTTTGCAGTTCCACACTGATAAACTATCATAGTGAACTTTTGAGTGACAGATATTGAGACGACGTTACCGTCTTCTCCAACATGATTTAAAAGTCAGTGGGCGTAGCTGTTTCGCTAGATGTCCTCCTCTTTGCCATTTTTGGTATAGTGATTGTTCTGTCTAGAGATAGAAGGACGATCATCTTGCCCTTATGATTCAGAAAATCTCAGCAGGGCATTGCGGTTGCTATTCCTAACCTCTACAGCTTCTTCTAACACCTTTACGTGCTTAGTATCTTCTTTTATCGCTCCTCTACAGAGCATTTAGGTTTCCGCCTTTCAATGTTTAGTTGATCTATTATTGACTATTCTAACTTGAATCTTTACCATGAATCGTAACCTCCAGATGATGTGACGTTTCTTGCGCACTTACGGTCTACGTAAAATGTGTGTATCCTATGTTCACTTTAAACGGCACCATGTTGAGGTAGTGGCAAAAATCACTATCGGTGCTATCATTCCATTCCTTTCATATCCGGTTCGGGTTGCTACTTATTCAAAGGAACTGATGCTTCAGCCCAGCTCGTGTTGACAAAGAAGCTCATTTGCACGAATGCCCTATTCTCTTACTGCTGCATGTTTCAAAGAACAAATAAACAAAATTTGATAAGCAGACTGTTCGCATCTTGCTTGGTCCGAAGACGTTGTTTTTAACCGTTCGCATACTCATGAATTACACGCGCTACAGACATATATTCTTATATTACATACTAGATATAACAGATCGTCACTAGAATCATTGCAAATTTAGACAGTCCTGAGATTTTAGCAGCTCCTTTCCACTCCTCTTACCAAATGTTGCCGCCTAGGCACCAGAGGAATGTGGCTTTTTTTGTTTTTGACAAGAGATACCCATTGGTATTAGCCTGCCAGTCTCTCCCAAAGTTAAAATGGAGCTTATTTGTTGGAGGCCACTCCTAACCACTTCCCATATACTTCCCTGTCACTTGATTGCAACCCCTTGGCCGAATCAACGTGTTGATAGAATTCGTATATGTACAAGCACACCTACGCATGTAAAGAACAGAATGTTCAGCTTTATCTTAAAAACTGGCGTCTTTGATCAAACCTTAGTAACAATAATGGATAATCGTATGCATGATTGAGCTGACACGAGGATAGTGTAAAATTTTCATTCGGCTAACGGTTCAGCGCGTTAGCCTTCTTAAGAGTAGCGTTGATTTCAATCGATGATCCACACGTTGGCGTTCGTTATACTATTGAGTCGAATCCAGTGAGGGGGCACGGTGCGAATGTACAACTTCACTCATCTTTTGCACTTTTGTACACGAAAATTGGCTCACTCATGTAGAAAATTGTTGTTCGACTTGTGGCCTATCAATGCATCGCGTCAGTGTTCTTGTCCTACCATACAAGGCCCTGTACTAATTTGCCGACCCCGAAGAGATGAAGGGAATGAGCTACGCGAGTTATGGGATCGAACCTGCATGTGCTTTAGGGCATCTCTAACTAGTGTGCTACAGAAGCCTTTGCCTATGCTCACACGTAGGCATCTTTGTACAAGCACGAACTCCATTTTCTACACCTGCGCATCAACGTAGACAGGTGTGGTACGGAAGTATTTGCGGTTTCGGACAGTGAGTTTTAGAACATTGTAAAAAAAACTCCATATATAAGTGTGCTAATCAAAATACTAGGTTCTCTGGATTTTAATGTAATGTTGGTCCAAAGAGACGAGTTGCAAAGTTTTCTGGACTCATAGAGCCGATAAAAGCCTCTAAGGAGCTTCAACCTCGTCCTGTTGTGAGAACGCTGGTGATGAGACGTGTTGTTGAGCGTTACTCTGAAGAAAGATTGGTCCTTTACTGTTAAACAATGTGGGACGCAGCCATCAAAGTTTCTGGACATTTTATCGACTTGCTGGACGTACCTTTCTGCCGTAATGGCTTTAATTGGATTCACGAAACTGTGATGGATAAAACCAATAGCAAATCAGCATTTTTGCCGCAATTTTGACTTTGGAAAGTACTGCTGAGCTTCATCGCAATCCAACCTCTGGGCTGGTCGCCGCCGGTTGTTGCCTATGGCTATTTCTCATCGTACACCACAATACGGTGGAGAAACGGGTCATTCCGCTTATTCAGAGGAAGTGCCCATGACAGCTCAAGACGACGATTCCTTCGCTTCCCATAAATTTGTGCAGCACCCAGTTGCTGAGTTTTCCCAACTTTTAAATATTCTTTAAACGTTTAATGAAGATCCACTTTTATTTACCCTCGGCATAAATAATCTTGATATAGTAATCATACAATAATGACATGGCATAAAGCTACAAGCTATGTGGCAGCTAGTATGCCACCGACTGCTACAACTCACCAAAAAGCGGATCATATTCGATGGTGGGACTCGACCAACCTTTTTAAAGGCACCGACGAGTGAGATTTGATCGGTGCCGCACTTCACTCAGATCGACTCAATGCGACAACGAGCAACCACATTGCGAGGATGACCACTAGTAGATGCCCGACTCAGATCAATCCGGGTTTGAAGAAGGCTAGGACTTCGAAATGTTAACCGAATGAATATGTTATACCTTCTTTAGAACCTCTGAAACAATTTATATGCTTGCACCGAGTTTTTCTGCAAGTTTTTGAACAGTTGTGCTTGTACAAGCTTTCTCCAAGCACTTCAATTCACCACTGTCTACGCTGAGGGCGCCCGCCAACCCCTCATCACAGCGGCATCGGTAAGGCAAAACTTTCGATTTACTATGATGTCATCTATTTCGTTATGGGGCTCTCCACTGAGAGGCTTCCACGTCCGGCGAGAATTGGACTTCTGGAATTGCGAATTATCGTGCATGCTCTTGGTCGTCATGATAAGCTCGTACAGCTCCTCATCTTGCTTGTTCCATTCTAATCTGTGTATTACAATGTGGTGTTCCTCAAACGTCTTGGGTTTAACCTTAGTTTTAAAATCTTCATTGATGACCTTAACGAAGGTATGGTCTTCTCTGTAGGACTTCTCCAAGTCCATATAGAACGCTTCAACTTCTTCTTCGTCATAGTTTAATGACAACGCGTAAACGACGAAGATTGCCAAGGCTGGTATTGATCCACCTCTTTTTAATCGTAAACGTCCGATTCGGGTTGTAAGCTGTTCCAATGAATCGATGTTCATGGACAAACTTGTGTTGACGAGAACGCCGATGAGGCCGACTCCTTTACTGTCTCATGTTCCGAGGAATAGTTCTTCTCCGGTGTCATAAACGGCGTTGAATGAGTGGCGTCTTGTCGTCTCAACCAATCCGATGACGTCGTATCTTATTCTTCTTGTATGCGGGATCAAGTCTTCTAGCGAGGACTCAGATACAAGTGAGTTTTCACTGTAGGTGGTGATCGTCACCTTAGTCTTTCGAAATTTAAGCAGCCTAGAATGACTCTGGGAACTCTTTTGCTGTCAAAAGAGTGAGCAACACTTGTTTGAATTTGTATAGTATTTGATACCCATGTATAGCTTATATCTGAGGGCTGGATATATTCAGAATAACCTAATGTTTTCCAGAATAAACAAGAGCTTACTTATTGGGTGCGATTCCAAACGGGCTTCCGCATACCTCCTTGTTATTTGATTGCAGGGTACTGGCCGAGCTGACTCGCAGAATACAATTCGCATAAACGAAAACACATCGACGCACGTATGCATGAGTACTTCCTCGTAAATAAAGGAGGTACTAATCCCTATTCGCCGCCTGGGAAGGCACCACATTTCCTCGAAACTCACCAGCAGAAGGTCCCTCTGTGAGGGAGGAGATCCGTAGTACAGATACCGTGGCAGACGAAGTACAATTTTCTATTCCTATAGAACAGAATCGAGAATCTCGTCTAAGCGACCAATCATCTCTTTATCAACGCCACCCTCCTCGATCATGACTCCTCCCTTCGCATTGAATCGTAGCGTCTGCATTCCGTCATTGACGTTCTTCTTACTTGAAGCTATTGAACGGGAAGCAATCTGTTGGAAGTCCGATTGCTTTGCAGATACCAGTCGCGGAATGGAAGTTTTACCGATTGGCATATTTCTGAGGATTCGCACCACTCAAAGTGCCTCATACCGGTCACATCGACTCCGTCGATACACTCAATCAACTGCTCCACAGCGAGGGCTGGTCGCGCTCGAGAGACAACGCTGTTTTTTTTAATCGTTTGATGAACGACCTGCGTCGACCATTCTCACTCACCGAGAGTCCAAACAACCCTTCAGTTTTGGTGAGTTCAACTTCAATGGCTTGTGCTTTTATATGTGCAAATACCATATTCGAGCATCCCAAGTTACCCAAAAACAATTTCTCCATATCAATTTTGAAAGTGCTAACAGTGCAAAAGATAATGCCGTCAGCTGAGATATTGAAGCAGTCGGCGATTGACAGGAACCACTCGCCTATGGAGATGAAGTTGTAGATGACCGCTGGGGGAGATCCATGGGCCTGTTGACAGCAAAACTTCAGATTGAGAGCAGCGACGGCTAAAGGACTGCACTCAGTCGCGTTTCCAACACTCCACATTGGATATTTATTTATATGGTCTTATAAACTAATCTTCTTAAGCTGACGCGAGGTTGGTACAGGTCTTCGTTGCCGTTGTCGTTGTTTTTGATGTTGTTGGTCGATGGCTGACGCTTCGGCGACTTCGTCTTCCTCAGAGCCACACGGGTCCCACACGCAACATCACGGCTCTGAGGAAGCGGACAGTTCAGTGGGAGCCACTGCTGGAATGCGTGCATTCAATGATTCGCTAGTATCTGAAATATCGAGCGCGGGCTTGGATGGCAGGTCTGTGATCATTCCAGGTGGTGTGCAGATAGCAACAGTATTCGGATTTCTGAGAGCAACCACACTATGCGTTTCATTCTTCTTTTCATTGCTATCTTCTTTTTCCACACTCTTGTTCACCTTGCTCACGTCATTTGGACCAGTGTCCACAAAAATTTCCGAGTCAAAGGGGAAGAGATCTGCAACAGAGTCCGATGAGAGCGTCGATGAGACTCGTGACAACATCCGACTGTCCATAGGCTTCGGTTCAAACCACGATGCTATGGTGTCAGTTTGAGTTGGGATATTCGGCCACTGTTTCTATGCACTGGAGGAAATTCATGGAGGCCTTGTTGCTTCCTTAAAATCCTTAAGTGGAAGCAGTTTCCTGAAGTGGCCACGGTTCACCGACTCCGACCGCGGTCGTGGTCGATTTTGTGGTCCGAAAACTACGGCTGCGTGAGATTCTCTTGAAGATATTTTAGTAGCAAATGAAGGAGCATTGCAGAGTTCCTATTAACTGCGCCATGGTTCACAGCCCAAGTTTGGAAGTCCTTGAGCGCACGGCAACGTAGTCCACTGCGGGATCCCCACCCAAGCGCTCTGGTTCCTGTTACAAGAACATGAACAACGCCTGTTACCGTAATATCCAGGACCCATATTAGTGAAGAAGTGAGTAAAAAATCAGTGTCCACGAATCTCCCTTATATAAGGGATCCCGATAGCCGATTAGTTGCGAGGCTACGTGGCACGTCCCCAGGAGATGGATAGGGGGTTAATCGCGAACCAAAACGACCGTATGTTTCCCTGAGACGCAGGTGGATCCAGGAGATGGACTCCCCATTTTTGCTGTGCCGATTTGGCACATACCTTTTGTCCTTACGAGGTGTACTCATGCACGCGTGTGTAGGTGCGTTTTAGTTTATGCAGATTGTATTCTATGAGTCAATTCCGCCAAAATACCGCAATCAAGTGACAGGGAAGTATATGAGAGGCGGTTAGGAGTCGCCTCCAACAAAAAAAGCTCCATGTCCACTCTGGGAGAGACTGGCAAGCTACCAGTGAGTATACCCAGCCTACAAGTTCAGAGCACGGCAAGCTATGCGTGGGTATCAAAAATGCCAAATACAGTAGAAAAAAAACGGGCCTCATTCCCCTGACCCTGAAAGAGCACCCAATTTCGCAACGTTGGGTAGGACGAGTATGAAGAGGCTGCTAAAATCTCTGGGCCAATGGAAGCTGCCTGGATCACGAAGAACTAAGGTGACGATCTGTACCTACAATGCACGTACCCTTGCGTCCGAGTCTTCGATAGAAGACTTGATCATGCAGACGAGAAGGATAAACTACGACGTCATCTGCCTGCAGGAGACGAGACGACGCCAACCACTCAATACCGTTCATGACGCCGGAGAAGGACTGTTCCTTGGAACATGCGACAGTAAAGGAGTCGGCCGCATCGGCGTTCTCGTCAACACAAGTTTGTCCATGAACATCGATTCATTCGAACAACTAACAACCCGAATCGGACGTTTACGATTAAAAAGATGTGGATCAATACCGGCTTTGACAATCTTTGTCGTTTACGCGCCAACGTCGAGCTATGACGAAGAAGAAGTCGAAGCGTTCTATATGAACTCGGAGAAGTTCTACAAAGAAGACCATACATTCTTCAAGATCATCATTGGAGATTTTAACGCCAAGATTGGAATAAGACGAACGTCTGAAGAACGTCACATTGGGACCCATGGATTAGAATGGAACGAAGAGGGTGAGCGGCTGTCTAAGTTTAACATGACGACCAAGACCATTTAGGCCAACTCGCAATTCCAGAAGCTCCACCCTCAACGCTAGACGTGGGAATCTCTCAATGGAGAAGACCATAGGCAAATAGCCAATAGCATATCATAGTAAAGCGAAGGTATTGCCTAACCGATGTCGCTGCTGCCCCAAAATTCTACACTAGATCGGACGACCTCCTTCTTCGCGCAAAATTCTATTTCTCGCGTAAAGGAGAAGAGGCCGCTAAATTCAAAAACCGAAGTCCCAGAACCACCACAAACTGGGACTTATTCAATTCATTAGTCGGCTGTTGGGAAGATGCCGTTGTCGATAACATCGACGAAGAATACGATCAGCCCACTCAACATCTTCACGTTAGCGCTATGAAAGCTGAGAGTTCGAAAGTCACCAAGAGACGTCTGTCTCCAGAAACACTCCAGCTGATAAGCCAGCGTAGAATCGCGCGAACTGCAGGCAACCGCGAACTGACGCCCGAACTTGCACAACAATGCAGACAGTCGATAAAAGAAGATATTAAAGAGAGAAGAGCAGCAGTAATGGTCGAAGCTGGAGAAACTGGGAAAAGCATTTGCAAAGCCCACCGAAGCTTCGCCAATTACAAGACTAAGATGATTGCAGTCCGACGCCCAGACGGAACAGTTTACAGCGTCCAGAAAGGCAATGGAGAAAATCATTCACTAATACTACTCGGATCCCGTTGTCGACAACATCGACGTCTCAGCTTCAAGTAAGAACCGTAAACGAATTCCTTAAACTTCTGATAATAGTCAAAATAGGGTTGATAATGCACCAAGAAAATCTAGGGTCACCGTGATTGGGGGCATAACAATACCTGAGAATGCGCGCTCGCTATTAGAATTGGGCCCAAGTTTTGCACCATCACAGCCCATTTCTAAAACGACACTACGTAGGATAGTATGCAACCTTTATGAGCTTCAAGATCGACTCCGCTATCAGGCCAAGCAAGAAACATCAAATAGAGATAAAGATCAAGAAGCGGCGGCACTGCCACCATCTCCTTTCCCGAAAACGTTTTTTAGACAGCAGGACCCTAACGATGGAGTAGACATAAAATTCCGCGTGTTTTCGGACGACATTCTCAAGACCCTTGATTACTACCGCGATAGAAAGTTTATCTCTAACCTTATAGCCGCACAAAAATGTGGCATGCGGGAAATTAGAGAATTAATAAACTCGAAAACAATAAGATTGTCTGTTAGTGATAAGGGTGGAGAGATCGTAGTTATTCCTCGCCAGCTGGACGTTGAGATAACAGAGGAACATCTTAGTGATGCTACCCTCTATCGCCCATCCTCTGAAAAGAAATATAAAAGTCAACACCGAAAGCTAAACAATCAATGGCTCAGCGTGGCAAAGGCTGCGGGTTTAAAATCATCGGTTATTTCGCACTTTAAAATCGATAGACCAACATGTCCCGTCCTATACCTACTTATTAAAACACATAAGTTGGTATCACCTGATGATCATGCGTCAACCAATTCGTCATCATTTAAGGTTAGACCGATCATCAGCTGTGTAGACGGGCCAACGGACAGAATAACCTGGTTTTTAAGCCTGATACTTACCCAGTTGCTTAACCACATTCCAGCTCACCTCACAAACACCCAAATGTTCCTAGAACGTCTACGTAACGCGTCTCCCAATAACGCGTACGTGATGGAGTCTTTCGACGTTACCGCACTGTACACCAACGTATCGAATGACTCCGCAATGCAAGCCATCTTCGAACTTCTTGTTGAACATGAAGGAAGAATAAATATGCATGACTTGTCCATCCAGCAGCAAATGGCTCTCTTAAAGGAGTGCCTAAACTGCTCGATTTTCAGATGGTCTGGGAAATATTTCGCGCAAATAAGGGGGTTGGCAATGGGACAGCGATTGGCACCAAGCCTTGCCATTGTGTTTATGTCTAAGATAGAAGCCCCTGTTCTCGATCTACGGCCACTACTTTACTGCAGATATGTAGATGATTGTTTTGTCGTCTTCTCTACGCAGGAGGAGATGAACAAATACTTTGAATTATTGAGCGAGCAGTCTGAGTACATAAAGTTTACCCAGGAGAAACCTATAAAAACTGGCTTCCGCTTTTGAACGTTCAAATAAACCTATAAAGTAGCGGTTACTTGACAAACTGGTACCAAAAGCCAAGTAATAAGAACATCCTCGTTCATTTCCTTTCTTCCCACCCTTCACACACAAAGAGGGCGCTTGTGAGAAACATGTTTCGAACAGCAACCTCTGTGTGCACTACCAGGGAACTAAAGGAAGAATCGCGCGACTTGGCTCAGCAAATAGCCATCTCTAATGGCTACGAAATAGTAACCCCACGAGATAAGTTTAGAAGGAGAGCGACGCGCCCACGCGAAACACTTGGCCAAAAGAAAGCCCATTTATGTTGCCTTTTATAAGCGATGAAGTAAGCGCAGCTATAAAACGATGCTTTAAAAGGGCAGGTCTAGAGGAATCGGTAGCGATAGTTGAAATACCACCGGTTACTCTACGTCGTCAATTAGTTCGTAACCGCCTATATGATCGTCTATGTGAAGCAACAAATTGCGTAATTTGCTCTTACGGCAGGGACGGTGATTGCATGAGTTCGGGTACGATATACCTGATCTCTTGTAATAATTGCGGAGATGAATATATTGGCGAAACGGGCAGACCTTTGTGTATCCGTATAAAAGAACACCTAGATGGCAAACGAAAACTAAGACGAAGCACCCCACTAGGCACGCATAGGATACAAAAGCATAGCGGAGACGATTTTGAAGTAAAAGTCAATATCCTTGCACAGGAGTCCAAAACACCAGCGCGAAAACTCCTTGAGGCTTTTTGGATAAATGCCAAAAACCCTACAATGAATAGCAGGGACGAATGCCCGGAGGTCATACGCGACCTGACCCCGTATGTTCGCATCAACTTCTGATGTGGGATGGTGCAGCCATCAACCATATGCGACTATAATCAGCTGTTCTAGTCTTCCTTATTGGAAGTCACGAAAAAAGCTGTGAGTTTTTCGAGAAGCTGTTGATCATGTAATTACCATAGAGTTTTTCGTCTTTTTGTAAGTGCTATTGAAGCGTTTGGCCTAGTAGATTGCATATCAGTATACCCTTCCAGGCTCTGAAGAAGGCGATACTGCCGAAGCGTCAGCTAATGTTGTATTGTATTGTGTTTCTCTGTGGAAGTAAATGTATGCTGTTTAACAACCTCGCGATTGCTGAACAAGAAAACGACGCATTCATATTCCAATGCCGAGGTTAATAGAAAGTCGACCTGGGAACTTTTCGGATCTCTTCGATAGCCAAGTCCACCTTCCGTCATATGAAATAAAGGAGGATGGATACGTTGCACCACCGGTTCTGCCTTCCGAAATCCTAAACGCCATTTCGTTGGTGAAAAATCGATCAGCACCAGATCCGGACAGGATGCGATCTGAACACTTGGAGAATATTCCGCCAGTCCTCGTAAACACACTGGCTCGGCTCTTCACGCGTTACCTGTCTGAATGCAAGGTGGCTACTCAGTGGAAGACCAGCAAGACCGTGTTATTGTTCAAGAAGGGTGAACTCCACGATATAGGCATGCCTGTCGTCTACAAACTTTTCACTCGAGTCATCCTAAACAAGACTGACAGAACACTAAACGAAGGACGGCCATGTGAGGAACAGGGTTTCGAAAGGATTTAGTACGTTGGACCACATCCACACGGTAACATGGCTCATTGAAGTGTCGCGAGAGTACAAAAGACCGCCCTGTCTCACTTTCATCAACTTACAGAAGGCGTTTGACTCAATTGAGATAGAAGCAGTCATGGAAATCCTTGACACTGAAGGAGTCCCTACTGAGTACATAAAGATTCTTCATGAGCCGTACAAAAATTTCACAACCAAGATGTCACCATTCTGTAGATACAACGATACTAACATTGACGTGAAGAGAGTGGTTAGGCAAGGCGATACCATCTCGCGATAATTGTTTACCGCCACCCTCCAGAACGTCATGCAAACATTGGAATTGGATAATATGGGAGTTAAAATTGATGGCCGACAGTTACACCATCTTCGTTTTACTGATAATATCGTCCTTATAGCACCAAACATTAGCCAAGAGGAACGTATGCTTGCCGACTTTGACAAAGCCTGTGGGAAGATTGGTCTTCGACTAAATCTCACAAAAACGATGTTCAAGAGGGACGGATTCGTTTCTCATGCCCCATTTACGCTCAACGGAACGAATATCTTCGAATACTCCAGTTATCTTTATCTAGGTCCTCAAATCAACAAGTTGAACGACTTAGCTTCAGAGTTGAGCAGAAGGAAACGAGCGGCCTGGGGAGCATTCAAGAGCATCGATGATGCAGTAAAGAGGACAAAGAACAGCTGATTCCGTGCCCATCTTTGCGACTCAACGGTACTTCCTCCCCTAACGTATGCGTCAGAAACCGGGTCGCTGCGTAAGCAGGATAAGGTTATTCAGCGCCATCGAGCGCGCAGTCGAAAGGACGATGCTAGGAGTATCCCGTTTCACACAAGTAAGGGAAGGGATCCGAAGCTCCGACCTGCGTCAACGACCAAGAATGAAAGATGTCGTTCTGTACGCCAAACAGTCCAAGATAGGGAGGGCCGGACACGTTATGCGTATGAATGACAACCGATGGAGAGGAGCCGTTAGTGACTGGATTCCTCGAGATGTTAAACGCACTGCAGGAACACCACCGAGTCGATGGTCAGAGATCTTCACGAAAAGCCTAGAAGAAAGATATGATGCTCGACGAATCTCTAGAGCGAGCAGAACCCACTGGGCTACTCTTGCATGTGGCAGGGAAGAGTGGAGGATTTACTGGCGCAAGTCCGAGTCAATCGACGATCAACGGTACTACAGGTGGCAGAGGTGGTTTAGAACAGAATTCCAAAGTTGTTGAGCACCGAGCTCCCCGAGAGATTTTGAAAACGATGTAATCAGCTCCGGGCTTCTCTACACAATAAAAGGGACGACTTTTTAACTGTTTTGTGACATGCGATGAAAATGGATCCTATTCGACAACCATGATGCTGAACACAGTTTTTGAACTAGGATGAAGCTTGTAAATGGTTATTACTTAAGAACTACTTTTGAGCTGAAAGGTTTTTAAAGAGAAATAAGTTGAAGAACACTTGGATAGAGCTCTGACGCATTTCAGACTTAGATATATGGCCTGTGACAACGGCGGTAACTTCCGTTGTCTTTTCTTCCCTTGGAGTTCTAAGATGACCTGGAGATGATTTTCAAGAAACTGCGGCCGCCGTTTTACATTTGAAACCGAATTTTGTACTATACCTGTCACCGCATTAATCGAATTACTTAATACTCTCGTATCACAATGTCATTAGTAACTTAGTACCTTATAATCATTTAACGCTTAGTAAATTTATTTTTTCGTTAGCACTCAAATTTTCCGTTTCTATACAATGAATTCAAAATATAAAAAAATCTCACTTGTTTGCAGCAAACTAACTATGGATGGATCTGAGTGGAAGGCTGCACTTCGCCTTCAGATCGAAGCACTGGCAAGACGAAATGAACTGCATCGACGTTGTAATAGGGATTCAGTCTGGAAGCGCACAGCGGTATGTGTTTGTTTGGAATTAGGTTTATAAGAAAATAGTACCAATTGAAAATAAGTGATAGTTTCAAAAAGAAGCAATGAAAAGACTAAGAACCTATCCATTCGGAGGACCAGCTAAGTGTAAACCAGTACCAGGAGTAACCATGGTCTTGATATCAGATTAGTCTCAATGTGGCAAGTCTTTCGCTGATCCACAACGCCTAGCGACTGCCCATGGTTGTCACGACCTAATCAAAGCTTCGGCTAAGCAGACCTAGGGGCTCCATGAAGCCACAAATCGTTGAGCTAGTAATAATCCAGCTTCATTACTCCACACATTGGCGTCTCCTATATGTCGGGTGCTGAGACAACCGGTAAAAGGTGACGAAATCTCTGGTTGCATAAGACGTCACGAGGAAGAGCCGAAACACCACAACCAAGACATGTGGGCTTCTTCTTGCTCTATATCTATAACACTAGAACGGTCACTTCAAACACCTAAAATACGCAAAAATCTAGCTGTTCCTAATTTCAACAACAGTCCAACTAATAACATTCTACCGTTGTTGGTGCTTTCACATGAGCTTTAGGTAACCATAAATGCACCTCTACGCTCTTCCTAGAGGCGGTGGTCGCATCAAATTCCATGTGATCGTCCTACTAGAGACGAAAACCAAAAAGACCGACATAGGTCAATTAGATGGCGGAACGCTTGTCATTGATGCAGGGGAATTTCCGTTACGAAATGTTGGACGTGTAGTGTTTGTTGTCTATTTTTCATCTAGTCACCACGTTAAGGATAAAGAGAAAATCATTCGGCGTTGATAAATCCTTGAAGGCTGCGTAATACATTAGACTTTATCAAACGTCATTAGAGGTGAATGAATACATATCTGGCCTCCACAATGATTCGCTCTGGCCTACCGACATAGGAAATCAGGGGCGCTATCCTCCCAGGCAAGGCTGGTACCAATTTTCCAATCCCGGAGGGATGGAAGGCTTGCTGAGCCTGCGGCGCGAGATCAATCCCATGTGCGTTGCAGGGCAGCTCTAAACACGGCGCGTACAGCGGTGGGATTCTTCTCCCTAGCAGGCTTTCCCAAGCTGAGATGGAGTCCGACGTTTCCTATGAAAAAAGCCTAGCTAAAATTAGATACCAATACCAGGACCCACCACTGTCCGGGTATCAAAGTGGTCGCATTGTAGCAAATCTCCGTCTGATCCACAAGGGTAGCGACTGCCAGTGGTGGAGACGACCTAGGGCAGACTTTGGCAAGGCAGACCTCAGAACTCCAGAGAATTACAACGGCTAAACCAGCAAATCACCAAACAGTGGAGATAATGTTGAGACCCATACAAGCAGTGAAGACGGGCCATCCAAATATCCAAGTAAGTAAGTAAGTACTCACGAACTTGCGCAGCTGATCACAGGAACTGGACGCGTTCTTCGCTGGAGACTTTAATGTCAGATAAATACAGACAGTGAAAATGAATACATGATAGGAATATTCTGCGTTAGAATTTGAAATGAAGGTCGAAACCGTATTATAGGGCCTCTACCCGCAGCACACTTCTATAGGAATTAATATTTCCAGAAGAGAGAAAATCGTCGGTTGATATGGGAACCTCCTAACGGCACGGTTCGTGCAGAGAACAGTCAGATACGGTAAGAAAAGAAAGGGAGGCCCCGAGAAAGGAAATCGCTGAAAAACGACGAATTTGGGGGTGGCGAGAGAGGTCGCACCGCAGCACCCGACGGGACGACCAGGGGCGGGACTACGTTTGCGCAACCGTAACTCCTCGCAGAACGCGAATTTCGTCGTGCAAACGCAATATTAAATATTTAAACTTTAAACATTATGCGGACGAGTTACGATAGCGCAGACAAGTTGCTTTAGCTGTGAACGAATTTTCCGCGAAAAACGTCCAAAACGCGATTCCCGTCGTGCCGTATTCCATATTTTCTAGAATTGAAGATGGTACCTCTTTGAAAACATAGCTGTGTTTGGATTCTTTACTGGATCCAGTCACCGCCCTCTTGGTGTGAAGATTCGATTCACCCATAATCTGAAAAAAATTTTCATTCAGGAAGAACGAAGCAAATCGTATATGATGAAAATATTCAAATAAAATCCACTCTTCATATGACTGGCAGAACGAAGAAGACCCGAATCAGAAGTTCAGGCTGTTTATCGAAGAACCTAAAACTTTTGCCGAACTCACTTCAGCTTATCGAAGAAGAGGTCCAGACCTCATCTACATCACCACTAACCGGCCGCTCGAAAGAAGAGGGAAACTGAGTCTTAATCGAACTACGACACACCTAGCACCGCTGGTAATAAATACCAGCTGTGGAAAACCCTTGCAAAATGGTTTGCACCGAAATAGGCAGGAAAAGTTATCGGAAGCCGCTCAAGAACGATCTAGTCTGAAGGGTGCTGTTGGGATCTTTGCGATTATAATGTTCCGTTATCCACCTTGATGAACGAATACAGACCAATAAAACTTCCAGCTATGATAAGGGAAAAGTTCTGCACCAGTCATTCCTTCCACAATCCTCTTCTTAGTTCCCAAAGTCGCAGATGGTGAAAAACTGCCCATAATTCTACCCTTTTAAGTTCGATTTGCGACAAAAACCTTGAAAAAAGGCACAGTTTCAAGATCCGATAATATCACTGCCGACTTTCATAGAGCAGAAAGCGCCAATCTGCATATATTTCTCCCAAAATTTATGAAATCCTGTCTTCAAAACGAATAAGTTTCGGACCAGTAGAGGACGTCACGCACAATCACCCTACCTAAGAAAGGTGACCAAGAGGATCTTTGCAACTACCGACCGATACGCTTGTTGAGTATACTCTACAAACTGTTTACGAAGATTCTCCTACTGTACCTAACAGAGATCAGTTGTGCAAGCCAGATTCCGTCAAGGATTCTATGGTCATAGAATTCTGTCGAGAGCCATTTTTTCCTCGTCTTAACCTTTATCGACCACTGAAATGGGTTTGACAGAATCGAAATGAATACGATTCCATTAGCGCTCGTCAACCTCTATCAAGCTGTTACGGAACTAAAAGACAAAAATACAGGTTTTCCATCGACGCCTCGCTAACGCCATAGAAAAAGGGTTTCAACACGGAGACAGTATCTCATCAAAGCTGTTCATTGTACCATTGCAGTGGATAACGAGATCACTCGATTGGGACGAGTAGGGCATACGTGTTGATTAAAAAAATTCCTGTTGAATGTTGAATTGTCATTTTGCGGACGACATCGTCATCATTTCGAGAAGTACTATTGCAGCAAAGAAGCGAAAAGGAAAAAAAAACGTGCTCGGCGAATTCGAGGAAGCCAAGATGAAGATTGAATGGCGCATGAATAGGACGAAGATTCATGAAGAACCTGGGGTGCGAAGGTGAAAAAAGCGAACTGGATAGTTTTCTGACTGCATATACCACCTGATACGCGCACCTTCGAAATTCAGTAGACATGGAGAACAATGTGAAAGAGGAATTACATAGAAGAAAAAGAGCAGGTTGGACCGCATTCGGGCCTCTCAAAGAAGCCACCAACCAACTGAAGGACCCGAAAAACGACGCTCATATTTTTGATTCAACAGCCTTCCCCGCGCTCTACTATGCTGACACTGCAACCACGTCAATAATCTGCATATCTCCTACCAAGCAGCTTAGCTATGTCCCCTAGGATTTAGCCGGTACTCACAACGGCTAGTCGGAATGCGCATCTCAGGTCTCCGAAACTAACGTCATCTTCGGAATCCAGAAGAATACACATCGATATCGAAAAACAGATGGAACTGTCATAAAATAAAAAGAACAGATGACAAGAAGAAACGAACAATGAAGTGGACTCCAAGAAAATCCAAACGTCTCCTTGGACGGTTATCGAAACGATGGGCTGGTCTTTTCGTGGCTCACGGCAACTATTTATATTCGCAGATGGGAAGGATTTAAGGATTTCGGAATGAGCCTTGCCTACGTTACCATGTTCGAAGCAGACCGCCATTCGAAGATGGAATGTGATTATGCGAGAAAGAAATGAACGGAAAGTGTAGGAGACCCGCAGTACCATTGAAGACGGGCTATGCAAGTATCCATGCATCTGAGAACTTCAAGAGGTGCATGCAGTTAAGTGGTTATAGGTGCCATGTAGGGCACACTCAATCGATCATTGGTGGGACCCTTGGCTAATGAATAGGAATGAAATAAGATTCTTGAACATTTCCCAACTGCTTGACGTTGACCGCAGCTAAAATCAGACTCAATCCTGATTTTTTTCAACCAAGGTGTTTGCATTGCTTTGTGTTTTTTTCTTACCATTGTTGTCGTTATTTAGGATATGGACGTGAAAATTGTAAAGTTGAGGGAATTGGTTGCCACCGATGCGAATTACGCAGCACAGTTCTACTTGGAATGTGTTTGCCATGCCGATGAAACTGAACGGATACTTAACAGGGCAGTTACACCACTAATCATTGATAACTCTTCTTATAAAGTGTAAAGCTTTTCTTCAAACATTAGTATGCCTGAGAGAAATTATGTGCCTTGTTTATCTAAGGTTTCAGTTTCTTAGTGCTCACAAAGCACGACTATATCCTGCCGTGAAAAATTATGGTAGGCAGCAAATGAAAAGTTAGCATTATGGTTTCAACTACAGCCTCAGCTTAACTGGATTCAAAGCCGATTTGAACCCCCCAGATCAATCCCGTTAGCAGGTGACTGCTGATAGATCGACAGGACTAGCTGAGAGATAGGCGGAATGAAGGGCCAGCATGGTGTGGTGGTGAACGCGTTACTCCCCGGAAAGGACAATAGCGCGTTCGTTCCCCACCGTAGATGCCTGCGGTTCACAGTTTTGCAAATATTTCAGCATCATTGTGGCTGCATTTCGCATTATACTCTGCCGTGAAAAATTATAGTAGACAGCAAATAAAGAATTAGCACTGTGATTCTTTCTAACTTTTTATCAAATACTATTCAACTACGTGATTCTTTCTGCAATCTCGGCTTAACTTGGTTCAACGCCTATTTGTGCTCCTCGGATCATTCCCACTGACGGGTGATCGCTGATGCACGATTAGGGTAAAAAAATTGGCTGAGAGAAAGCCAAAGCAAAGGCCTCAGTGGTGCAGTGCGTAGTATATAATCCCTCAGAAGTGGTAATCGCAGCTTCGAAAGTGACGTAGGTTCTGGATTTTCCAAATATCTTAGTATCATTGTGGCTGTATTTAATTATTGTTGTCTCAAATGTCTTGGTGTTAATATTTTTCAGACCGACCGTCATTTAACCACGGCATTAATTATCAATACTTTCTTGGATTACTAAGTTGTCGCTAGGTTGATAAAGTTGTTTATTCGGCTGACGTCGTCCTTTATAAAAGAGCGCTGCCGTGTGAGTTTGCATCGTTCGCGCGGTGTTCTACTGGAGAAGATTGGGCTCGATATGAAACCAAAGACGCCACAAGACGAGTGACTGTGGACTATCAACTCTAAGGAAGACGAACACGTCGAAACGTTAGCCGAATAAACACCTTTATGCACTTCATATTAGCTTAATAATAGACGAAATTATGGACTTAGTGCTAATTAGAGTTAATTAACCAAACAGGCAAGTAGTTTAGTAACTTATTGTCTTCGCTTATCGATAATAAATTTGTAGAACTCGCCAGTGATTTAGAACGTCCTCTCGTGATAAGAAGCGAAAGAAGCCGAAGGTGTTCCGTGAAACAACGTCCACTACAAGTGCACCAACAACTCAATCAGTACAAAGTACGGTAAGTTTGGCCAGTGAGTATGTTATGCTTAACTAGCGTTTGAATTTAGCACCTTGTGTTTCGCCGAAAAATACCTTTGTTTTTGTGTGCGTGGATTCATCAACCTCATAAAGAAATTACTTCTTAGCTGAAGGTTTTGCAACACTAAAAAATCATTTCATTAAAGCAAATTTCGATCTCATTCACCTATCAATTTCTCATGGTAGGGTTTCTTGACAAATCAAGAAGCATCCACTGATTTTGTAGTCAGCAGTCGAAATGACTCTACCCGAACGTTCCTCAAGCAATAGAGAGCCACGTTGGTGGGAACAGCTATCCATTCACCGTAAACATCAGGAGCAAGTCGATGACCGCCAGAAAGTGCGTAATCTCTGGAAAACTCAAGTATGTCTAATGCGTTTCAGAAAAAATCGAACTATTTCTTAACATTTTGCCTCTCTCAGCTAGTTCTATCCATCTTTTGCGAAACCTTTTATTGAAAAAGATTTTAAAATGAAGTACTTACGCAATCTTCGCCAGTATTTAACACCCGGCACCTAAATCCATGTGCCTGACAAATTTATTTGACCTGTAATTTCCATACTGCAAAAATTTGCAGAATCCAACTGTCCTTGTTTATAAATGTTTAACTCTACCCATCGTTTATTATTTTTTCGTGCCAGTGTATTATGTGAAGGACAACCACAATGGTGCTGATGTATTTGCGAAACTCGGACTTCAGGATAGCTCTGAACCCGTGATTGCCGTTTCCGGGACCCACATATTAGCCACTGCACCACCGAGGCCCTTGTACGCTTTTCTCTCAGTGTTTTTCACCCTAACGAAGTTATCAACAATCACCTATTTACAGGAATGATCTCGTGAGTACAAGTCGGTACCGAATCAAGTTAAGTTGAGACTGCAGTCGAAATCACAATGTTTAACCTCTTACTTTTGCAATTATCTCAGCATCATTGTTGTTATAATATCCTGTCATCGAAGGATAATAGGCAGTAAATAAAGTATCAAACATTGTGATTTCACGAAATACAACCACAACGATGCCGAGATATTTGTAAAACTCCGGACCGCAGGTATTTGCGGTGGAGAACGAACGCGTTATTATCCCTACCGGGGCTAACGCGGTTCACCACCACACCATGCGGCTCTTTCGTTTCGCTTGCCTCTCAGGTACTTTTCTACAGATCAGTGCTATCAGCAATCACCCGTCAATAGGATTGATCTAGGAAACTCGTATCGGCATTGAGGTCAGTTAAACTAATGCTGAAGTTGAAATCACAATTTTTTACTTTTTAGAATCACTGTGGTTGTACTTCGCGTAATACCGTACCCTGAAAAATTCTAGTACGCGGCAAATAAAAGTTAAAACATTGTGGTTTCGATTGCAGCTTCAGCTTAACTGTGTTCAATTCCGATTTTGCTCCTAGACTATTCCCGTTGACGGGCTATTGCTGACGGCGCCGTTAGGGTAAAAAACTGGCTGAGTGGAAGAGAAGGCAGGACCTCACTGGTGTAGTGGATAACACGTGAGCGACCCAAAAGAGTAATTACGGTTTCCAATTTGACCTGGTGTTCCGAGTTTTGTGAATATCTCAGTTTTATTATGGTTTTCCTTATTTTGATCGATATAGTTCACTAAGAGTTGTGATATTAATGCGATGGTGTCATTAGATATTCATATTCAATTTTAGGATAATTCATTTGCCGAACACTCTTCCCAACGAATGTACTCGTCCAAAAAAGAGTTTTTGTAAATTAGTAAGCATACATAATAGGTCTCCAGGTCGGATCCGCAGCGCAGTGATCTGCTTCGCACAGGCTATCGGCTCAATACGAAAAATACAACGGAAAACAATCTACGGAAAAACCTCTACGGAAAACAAACGACCACAAAGAAAATGTTCTATATCAACTCACGTTGGTCTAATCACTTGCTCATCTATGAGTGGAAATCCACCGACGTCGAATTCGAGGCGTTAAATAAATCACTTGTTCAAAGAGCACATCACTTTTTTTGCTGCTCAACGCATATTGTTACTAATGTAATGAATTAAATTTAGCGACTTCATCTGCTTCAGGCCGACTGCTTCCTCTCATGTCTAGGGTTCGTCATTGGCATAGGAAACATGCTAAGATTTCCGGCTAAAGTCTACGAATATGGAGGTGTATACTCTTATCTCATTGTTTATTTCATCCAAATTTGCTTTTCTAATTCACTTTATTTACTAAGGTCATAGATAATCCACAGCATACTTTTTTCATCAGATTCCACTCTTAAGACCAGTTTTCTTATAACCTTAGAATTGGCCACAGCCTTACAGCTGAAATTTCGTCATTCTACAAAGAGTTATCACCACCATAAAGCGAGCAGTAATAATACAAGGTTATAAAAATCGCCAAAACAAGAATTTCATGACAAGGAGTGAAATTTCTAATTGAATAACGTGTGAGTAGTACTTAATGGTTGCCTACTGTTCTTTGTTTTGCAGATGAAATTGTTCACATAGCACAAAGCATTACCCAAACGCAACAATTCCTTTTTGGCTCTGACAGCAAGTCTGGAAGCCTATGGTCAGACCTGGGAATATACTTAGGAGAAACAGATTTATTCCTGATGAAGGTTCACGGTCAACGAACATTACTAAATGCTGCAATTAATTATACTTTTATCATGAGGTTAAGTCGATCTCGACCTATTCACCTGTTCTGCTTCCCGTTTCTTCTTGCTTTGTAGAACGTATGCGAAATCTGGAAATCATATATCAGAGTCAAATCGCGATCAGAATTATAGAATGCGCGGTTTATAGGGTGATGATAAGGGTATCCAAACTACGTATCTCTAGGAAACATAGATAGACTCTGCAATTCAGACCTCCTTTAACGATCTGGGGTCAGGATCGATGGTGCATACGCCAAAAGGTCGAATGAAGGGAACCAAAGGTGACATGTATATAATCCGCATCTGTTGGACATGTTGCTAGCGACTTAGTTCAAGTGGTGTCAAACGCACAGAAAGGAACCGATATTACGACTTTCTTCACTGAGATCTTGAACAGTAAATATTATGCCGATCATACAATCTCAGCTAACAAAATTCTTTCCGGAGGTGTAGGGCGCAATGCCGACGAAGGCAGATTTCACTGGCGTGCAATCCCATTAGTTGTTGGTTAACGAGAACGTGGTTGTGGTGAGGTGATATGGTCCCAGTATTAATGCAATTTACGTGGTATTTGGGCAAACTATGCATTGCTGTGAATAAAAGAGCAATTTTTGAGATGTTTGAGAAATAGTTTACTTGGAC
Source organism: Angiostrongylus costaricensis (assembly GCA_900624975.1). Classification (NCBI taxonomy): domain Eukaryota; kingdom Metazoa; phylum Nematoda; class Chromadorea; order Rhabditida; family Metastrongylidae; genus Angiostrongylus; species Angiostrongylus costaricensis. The sequence goes on from UYYA01000333.1 coordinate 37,701, forward strand.
TAGTAGTACTTCAACAAAACCTACTACTTTCTGTACCTCGAAACTCTTATCTGCTTCATAAGTAGTGAGGTTCACTTCAATGGTAATGAAATGAAAATTAAAGGAAATCGACGCTACACCTTCTATTAGTGCTTCAAATCCTCCTGATGATCAACGCACATCTTTTGTGTACGAACTGCACTTGATTGCTACTACAGTGCCTTGCAATTCACTGTAGAAGATCGATGATCCATCGTTTTTCATATGCAGAGGATGAAACAGCAGCTTCCATGACTGAATCTAAATTCCTCACTATAAAAACAATTTTCGTCGACAAATTTATTTCCTGATATTAATTACAATTGGTTTTAACTCTCACGACCGACTTTCTATTAACCTCGGTATTGATCAAGTAATTGTTCGTATTTTTGTTGAGCAAACGCGAGGTGTTATTACTCTTTATTCACGAATAAGCTGACGTTTCGGCGGATTTCGCCTTCCTCAGAGCCTGGAAAGGTCAAGTTGATAGAAATCTACTCGACCAGACGCCTCCATAACCAAACAAAGAAACTCTAAACCAAGATTTCAATCACATTGAACATTGAAGGAACGCAACACGCACTGCGAATGCACGCGAATCAAGAACACAGGCGCGCAAAACTCTCGAGGCATTCTGGACTAATTCCAAGAATCCGAAAATTAACCGCAGACAAGAATGCCTCATTATCACGCGTGATATACGGCAGTATATAAGACTGCTATTCTGATGGGAGAGGCACATTGTGCTTCCATGTGATTTCTGTGCGGTTGGTCTCTACGTGACATACTTAGTGGAAACCTCATAGAAAGCGGTGAGTGTGCAAAGCTGTGTTCAATGTGGTTGAAATCTTGGTTTGGAGTTTCTTTGTTTGGTTATGGAGGCGTCTGGCCGAGTGGATTGCTATCAACTTGACCTTTCCAGGCTCTGAGGAAGGCGAAATCCGCCGAAACGTCAGTTTATTCGTGAATAAGGAATAATAACACCTCGCTTTTGCTCAACAAAAATACGACTATTTGGTTTTTCGTCTTGTATCCACCATTCACAAAAGTATCCAGCTTCGGTTGTGGATTGGACTGCAACCTAAGGCATTCATCTTTCTCATGAATCAGGTTGATTGGTGGTCGATAGCGGTTCTTTCTGCACTTCTGGAATACTCCTAATAGATCCCTAGATCTTCACTACAAAAACTTACCGCCCTTTATGGATCATAGGGTTTTCCACCAGAGAAGTCCGCTAACAATTTCTCTCGAGTAGAAGGTTTTTGCTTGGCTGGTCCAGTGTGATGTTGAACTAAAAAGAATGGGAGCGTTGCACGATACCTCTAGCTAATGCACCATGCGCGTCCCACAGAAGCAATATTATCTATTTCTTGCAATTTCACTGCTTCTCATTGTCTTCAACTCATAGTGCATCACATCATGTTTGATTGATCAAAATCACTTTTTCTCAGTGATTTGTACATAACTGCACTCAGTCGAACATCCTTGCTGCTGCTGGAGTCATTGTGTGCACAGACGCCATCTTTCCTGTCGACCAAATTCGGAAAACAACGATGACATTTTTTCAGTTAGTATACACCCGAGTCGTCTGGACATTATTCGAAGCCATTTAGAAATCACGATTTTACTGGTTTAAAAATCGCATCTTTTGCCTTTTTTGTTTTCAGGTATTTTTTTCGCGCCATACTTTGTCTGCCTGATCTTGATCGGATTTCCGATGCTTCATCTCCATTTATGTATCGGACAATATGCGGGAGAAACTCCTGATGCTGCTTTTTATCGTCTCATGCCTATCACCTGTGGTTTGTCACCTAGCATTTTTTTATCTTGATTTCTGGTGTATGAAAGACAATGCATGAATGAAGACAGGAAGCCTACAATATTTCGGAATTTTAGTTCTTTTCCCGATTTTAGGTCTGGGATGGGCGTTTGTGTTGGCGGCTATTCCAGTAATAATATATCACAACTTCGTTGTTACCTGGTCATTGCAGTATCTGTGGTACTCCATGCTCTCTATGGTGATCTCGGATCGAATGCCATGGGAAAACAGAGTTGCGATTTTTTGTTTACTTCAACACTTTAACGCCACACTTAAAAGATTCCATGGAAAGATCCCGAGACTTTCGTGAATGACTGATACCAAGAAACAAATCGTAAGCACTTAGCGCCGGTATCCGCACTCTAGAACATAGAACTCTGACTGGGCATAATGTCCTATGCCACTTTTTCTATAAGCGTTAAACCCTGTTCATTTACGATTGTTCCATGCCAATAGTGCATGTGAAGGAATTTGTCTCCTCCACTTATTAAACCGTTTATCCGTAAGCCAATATGTTCCACATATATGAAAATAACAACTTATTCTAAGTACAAAACTAATTGCGTAAGTAACCTTTCGAAAGCTGCAACACTATACAGGGTAACGAATATACCAAGGAACCTTTGCTGCTCAAGTTCACGTTTGCATTCCAAACGATTGACCAATTTGGCACCTTATCCCTATACAAAGGGTGCGTGTGGCGCTGCGGTTAGAGGCGCCACTACGACACACACGTGGAATCGATCCTCGCGCCCATGGCCCACTAAGCCTTCCATCCCTCCGGAGTCGGCAAATTGGTATCAGACTTGTCTGGGAGGATAGCAGCATTGGCTCGATACATCGGTAGGCCACTAGGAGCCACTGTGAAGGCCAGATATGCATTCAGTCACCTCCAACGATATTTAATGAAGTCGAATGTATGGCGCATCCCTGAGGAATTGATTAACGCCGAGAGCTTTTAGAGCTTTATCCCTATACTGTTGACCTCATGATCATTATTAAATAATATATCGTCTAATCATTCAGAGCAAGTAGAGTGGTAATGGAACGTGGACATGCATTTCAAAAACCAACTTTCCTTTAATCTCGTCATGACTAGTCAATATGTATTCTTTTAGTGATAAGCTAACACTCGGTGGTAAACAGATTTATCTTGCTAACATTTCGACGTTTCCGTCTTCCTCAGAGGATGGATAAGAAAAAGTTTGTTAAAAAAAGTTATTCTGCATGGGCAAATAACACCTGTAGATCATCGATCAGGATTTGGGCGAACAAATCTCTTTATCGAACTCGCGTTAGCTTATCTATGAACGAGTGCATAAACATAATCCACTATTCATTCATATAGTAAATTTAGACTGTATCACACGTCGCTTTCTTGCTCAGCAATCGCGAGGCTGTTATACAGCATACATTTACTTCCATACAAAAACTTACACTACAACGGAACAGTAGCCAACATTTCGGCAGCATAGCATTCTTCAGAGCCTGGAAGGATATATTGATACCCAATTTACAACGCCAAACGCTTCAATAACACATACAGAAAGACGAAAATCTGTATGGCAATCCCATCGCCATCAGCTTCTTGAAAACGGGACGTTTTTACTGGCCTTCCACTGAGAAAGAATAGCCGGTCAAAGTCGCATATTGTTGACGACTGCACCACTCGACATCAAAAATTGATGCGACGATACGAGGCCAGGTCGGGTGTGACCTCTAGGCATTCCTCCCTGCTGTTCATCATAGGCTTCTTAGCACTTATCCAAAAATCCTCAAGAAGTTTGCGCGTTGGTGTTTTAGTCTCCTGTGCGAGGATACCGACTTTTCTACATCAAAATCGTCTCCGCTATTCGATGTTTTTTTTCAATAAGCAGACACGAGGTTGTTATTATAGGATTTATTAGGATACAATAACTGACGTTTCGGCGGTTTCGCCTTCTTCAGAGCTTGGAAAGGTCAAATTGAGATGTGATCAACTCAGCCAAACACTTTCATAACCCTAGCAGATAAAACTTAACAAATGAATTTCTATTTGCATAAGAAACAGCTTCATTTAAACACCTACCGTTTATTTATTGTAAGTATTTTAGTTGATGGATAGCAGCCGCACAGAGTAATACATGGGCGATAACTGTGTCTGTGTCAGGTCATTGGATAGCCTGAGGTATGGCGTCTCCGCTATGCTTTTGTACCTTAAGCGTGCCTAATGGGGTACTTTCTCTTGCTTTCGTTTGCCATTTAAGTGTTCTTTTATGCGGATACATAAAGGTCTGCCCGTTTCGCCAATATATTCATCTCCGCAATTATTACAAGAGATCAGGTATATCGTACCCGAATCCTTACAATACAACATCGTTGCTGCCACAAAGGCAAATTACGCAATTTGGTGGATGGGCATACAGGCGGTTATGAACTAACTGCCGGCGTAGAGTAACCGGTGGCATTTCAATTATCACTACCGATTTCTCTAGATTGCCCTTTTTAGGCATCGTTTTATAGCTGCGCTTACTTCATCTCTAATAAAGGGCAACATAAACGGAACTTTCTTTTGGCCAAGTGCTTGGTTTTGCGGCGTCGCTTTCCTTTTAAACTTATCTATTGCGGTAACTATTTCGTATCCATTGGAGATGACGAGCCCAGTTGAGCGATTCTTCCTTTAGCTACTTGTTAGTGGACACAAAGCTCGCTGTTTGAAACATGTTTCTTACAAGCGCCCTCTTTATGTATGAAGGGTGAGGAGAGAGCAAATGAACAAGGATGTTATTATTACTTGGTTTTTGGGCACCACTTTGCTGTGTAACCGCTATCTGATAAGTTAATTTGAATGTCGAGAAACGGATGCCAATTTTTATTCGGTTTCTCCTGGGTGAATAAAATGTGCTCTGAAATGCTCATTCAATAATTCAAAGCATTTGTCCATCTCCTCCTGAGTAGAGAAGATGACAAAACAATTATCTATATATCTGCTATCCCCCAATCCTCGCACAGGAGACTAAGACACTAACGCGCAGACTTCTCGAGGCTTTTTGGATACATGCCGAGAACCCTGCAATGAATATAAGGGAGGATTGCCCAGAGATCTCACGCGACCTGGCCCTCGTATCTTCATATCAATTTCTGATGTGGGGTGGTGCAGTCATCAACCATATACGACTATAATCAGCTGCTCTATTCTTCTTCATTGGAAGTCACGAAAAAAGCGGTGAGCTTCTCGAGAAGCCGTTGATCATGTAGTTATTATAGAGTTGTTCGTCTTTTTGTAAGTGTTATTGAAACGTTTGGCCTAGTAAATTGTATATCAGTATACGCCTCCAGGATATGAAGAAGGGGATGCTGCCGAAACATCAGCTACTGTTGTATTATGTGTTCTTTTGTGGAAGTAAATGTATACTGTTTAAAAACCTCGCGGTTGCTGAACAGGAAAACGACGCATTTATAATCCAGTGCCGAGATTAATTGAAAGTCGATCCAGAGAACTCTATCTCACCTTTGCTAATACGAGCTTTATTATTTTTATTCAAATAAATGAGCAACGACAGGTATGCTGAAACATGAACAAAGCTTGGGACCTCAGGCGCGATTCGAGCTACCCTTTTCGGTAGCTCAGGTATTCAAGTAGGACGTTTTAGCGCTCTAGTCGGAGGTGCCCTGCAATACACACGTGGCCCACCAAGCCTTCTATTCTTCCGGGGTCGGCAAATTAGTAGCAGACTTGACTGGGAGGATAACAGCACTAGGTCGATAAATCGGTAGGCCACTGGGAGTCACTGTAAAGGCCAGATATGCATTCAGTCACCACCAACGATGCTTAATAAAGTCGACTGCGTGGCGCATAACTCATGGATCCATCAACGCTGAGAGCCTTATTCTTCATCTTGTCCAAGTTCTCAGGCAAAAAAAAAGATGGATCTACAGAATAGCAAAGGAAGGGTCACGGTTGACGTGGTGGATAACACGTGAGACGCCTGAAACGGTAATCGAGGGCTCGATGCCAAACTGAGGTCCCGAGCTTTGCTGTTGTAATATCTCACCATCCTTCTGGTTGTAATTCACATATTAATACGCTTCCATGAAAAAGGAATATGAAATAAATAAAAGTTAAAACATAAATGAGCAACAATTCAAAAGACCGACTTTCAATTAGCCGCAACATTGGTTTTTAAGTTATTTAATTCTTACAAACTATCCTTGTTGAGCTGACCTGGGGTTTTACCCTGTTCTCCCACGCATCCTTAAATTTCCATCGTTGACATTTTGGAAACTCAGTCCTCTTCAGAGCCTCGAAGGATTTTATGTAATTCTGTCTCTGTAATTCAGTGACTTCTATGCAAAATTAATGAGGAGAATGCACAAACAGTATGCTAATCCGTTGGAAACTACTCAGCGATTAGTCTGTGCGGCATACTGTATCCTTATTTCTTATACCATTTCCATCATTTTGCACTTTATCTCTAACAGCACTGCTAGAAGCATTCAAGAAGTTGCCCATATTTGCTTAAAAATTTTCTTATTGAGTTGAGTTTAAAACAAAAATATGCCTTTATGACTCGAACATATCGACTTCAGAGTTTGCAGCTGCCGACGCATCAATTGATTTTGGCCCATTGAGGAATGTGACACTGACAGCGTCCGAATTCTTTTTTCAGTGAGTGCTTATGTTTTGTATTACTACGTTAGAAAAAAAGACGCAAATGTGTTGTGCACGAAAACGAAAGTTCATTCTTCAGCCAAACAATGCTTTATCGAAATTTTAAGAAAAGCTTCTGTTTTTGTTTGCACCGTACATGGCAGATTACTATAGATCTTTCCCATTTCACATGTCTTGAAATCTTTCAGAGAGTTTCGGCCGCCAACACTCTGCTGGATACAAGCTATAGTCTTAACCGTTTCATTTACTGCCTAATCTTTTTAATGGCAGAGTATATTGCGAAATATAACTTCAGTGTTGCTGAGATATTTGCAGAACTCCGGACCGCAGATGTCTGCGGTGTGGAACGAACGCGCTATTGTCCTTTCCGGGGAGTAACGCGTTCACCACTACACCATGTGAGCCCTTCGTTTCGCCTGTCTCTCAGCTAGTTCTATCGATGCGTTCCGCAGTTTTGCAAATACAAGCTATAGTTTTATAATGTTAAACTCATGAAGAGTTCCATATCTGAGCTATGTGTGGAGAGATTTCGATTTCTGCTAGAAAATTTTGTTTGCAGTTTTCTTCAACACTTCAGATTCACGTTTTCAGTTTCGATATACTGTCACTTACGAGTTACACACAACTGGCTCCCACTTTACCTCAACGCCATATCGTACTGACTCTCACCAGCGCTTGGCTATTGATATTTGTTGGTATTTGCAAGGGAACAACATGGATGTCGTGGGCGTTCCGCTTAACTGCTACAATACCTTATCTGATGGTAACGACATATTCTGTTTCCTAAGTAGCCAAATTATGTCTTCACATAGAACTCGGGTCATTTGCTCTTCCTTCTTGGTATGATCGTCATAAGTAGGGTTTATTTTCAACGACTGCGTTCATTTGTTTTTATAATCACTGGCTTATTATTGTCTTGGTCTAGATCTCAGTAGATTAGACCTAGCTTGGACATGTACGAAACGTCACTCAACTAGACGACTTGTGCTATGCGGTTTAAAATAGGAATTGGCCTGTTGATTTTAACTGTTAAAGTAAATATGAGTGAATTTCCACTCATGCGAAGGTGGAGGGCAGTTGAAATGGCGTAAATTCATATCAGCTCGTTTTATTCTGGTCGTTCATTTTGATTTACAATGGTTTTTTGAAGTAATTGCCGTATTCAATCGATAACTTATCCAGAACAACACGTTTTGTTGGGCGTCGGCATCTGAAATCCTTTTCCATGCAATCAATGCAAACAGGTGACAGAATGTTACTGATTGAGTTCCTAACTAATAAACAGTTATCGTTGAGGAAAGTTTAATCTATGCTATATTTCTATACTTAATTTCGACAGTTCCGGGCTTTTCTTTCTGCGATGATATGCCGAATCCTTCAGTAGTATAGGTGTGTAACCGGTGTTACCTAAACTATTGAACCTAAAAGGACCAGGTAATTATTGATTTGTTTCCTCATAGTGTGTTTTACTCTGAACTTGTATTCTGATAACACTCCATTGGTACTAGAGACATCGAGTTCAAATAAATTTTTTTACAATCTATAAAGCTTTAAAAGCTCTCGGCGTTGATCAATCCCTGAGGGATACACCATGCATTCCACTTCATTAAACATCGCCTGGAGGTGATTGAATGCAAATTTGGCTCTTACGATGACTCCCGGTGGCCTGCCGTTGTATCGAGGCAGTGCTGCTATCCTCCAAGACAAGTCTGATACCAATTTGCCGACTCCGGAGTGATGGAAGGCTTGGTGGGCCACGGGTGCGGGGATCGATTCGACGTGTGTGTTGCAGGGTCTCTCCGACCACTGCGCCACACGCTCCCCTCTTTACGATCTATAGGCATTGAAATTCACGCCGTTTACAATCATTACGATTGAAACCTCTAAAATTGGCGCTTTATCATGCAGTTTATTTTTATTATAATCAATAATTTTACAGCTTACAGATTTTGTGTGCCACTTACTATCTTTATAGCCTAGAACTTTACAGCTATGAAGAGGTGATTTAGCATCTACGTAAACCTTATGGAAGGAAAACATAACGAACTATTCGCTAACTTTTTTTGAAATACGGAAAATAGGAAAAGTTCATAATCACGAACACGGTACTGCTTCGACTCCATCTCTTACTCATCGAGCCTCTCGCTCCTTCGGGGTCGGAAAATTGGTAGAATGCTTGTCACTTTTATCCCAGGACTCCAAGAAGAATTGATTCGACTACCTTCCCACGACATTCGTAAAAGAGATGACAATCCTCAAGCAGCAGCCGAATCGACAGGCGAAGGTTCCAAGAGCTTAAATGGATGTGAGAAAACGAATGGATTAAATACTGTTGGGATCAGTAGTTGTGAACACTGCTCAGGTAGAACAAAAAATAGAAGTGGCAATAAAATTTACTTCTTTCTTCTTCTGTTCAGCAAACACGAGGTGTTATTTTATTTAACGTACAAGCTGACTGTTCGGGGGATTTCGCCTTCCTCAGAGCTTGGCTAGTATTTGGAGGAATCCCTTTGGAAGAGAATAGTGGGCTCCGAAGAAGGCGAAACCGCCGAAACGTCAGCAATTGTGTTCTAATAAATTTTATATTAATAACCTCGTGTCTGCTTATTGAAGAAAAACATTGAAAGTTTTGCACACTCACCGCTTTCTATGCGGCTTCCACTGAGTATGTCACGTGGAGACCAACCCCACAGAACTCACACGGAATCGTAATGTGCTCCTCCCATCAGAACAACAGGTTTATATACTGTCCAATATCACGCGTGATAATGAGGCATTCCTGCGTGCGGTTAATTTTCGGATTTTGGAATTAGTCCAGAATGCCTCGGAGAGTTTTGCGCGCTTGTGTTCTCGATTCCTGCGCGAGGATCGTAACCTCTACTTCAAAACCTTCCCAACGATAACTCTAGCGACAATAAGGACTATTTTTTTTTTGATTTTTCTCAAAAAAATACGAACAAAATCACTTGATCAATGCCGAGGTTAATAGAAAGTCGGTCGTGGCAGTTGCTATTAACAGAAGCAGAACTTCCTAAACAATGTTCGAAGCTGTCTGTCTAGCCGCTTCCATTAATTGTATCAGTGTACATCTTATTTTCATACTTCAAGTTAGTCAGCTAATAGGGAAAGAGCTCCAAGAAGCTTAACCTTTTATTCGGTTACATTTAGATTCTATTTTCATCAAAGAAATCGGGAGTAATCTGTTTTCCATAGTCACTTTATTTAGACAGGTGATGAGTTGAATCTGATCACAGCAAGCTGAAGTTTCTTCTGTTTGCCTTTTTGTGAAGAAAAAGAGTCCTGTGACGTCTTCTGATGAAAAATACTGTGATTTTGTTCGTATTTTTGAGCAAACGCGAGGTGTTATTGTTCTTTGTTCACGATTAAGCTGACGTTTCGGCGAATTTCGCCTTCTTCAGAGCCTCTTTTATACGTACGCATAGTGGTCTACCCGTTTCGCCAACGTATTCTTCCCCGCACGCTTTACAAGAGATCAGATAGACTGTACCCGAAGCCATGCAGTCACCGTCTCTACCAGTTGGGCAAATTATGCAATTTTGCGTTGCACATAGACCGTCGTATAGGCGGTTACGAACTAGCTGGCGTCTTAGATTACTCGGTGGCATTTCAATTATCGTTACAGAATTCTCTGGACCGGCCCTTCTTAAATAGCGTTTTATAGCCGCACTTACTTCATTTGAAATGAACGGTAGTATAAACGAGACCTTATTGTCGCTAGGGTTATCGTTGGGGTATCTTTGGTTTCCTCTACACCTATTTCATGCTACAGTTTCGTAGCCATTAAAAATGGCTATTTGCTGCGCCAAGTTCCGAGGGTCTTCTCTCTGCTGCTTTCCTGTGCACACGCTGGTAGCTGTTCGATGCATGTTTCTCACAAGCGCCCTTTTCGTGTGAGAGGGATGAGAGGAGATGTAATGAACTAGGATGTTTTTACTACTTGGGTTTCGATACCATTTCGTAATGTAGCCGTTTTCTGATAGGTTAATTTGCATGTTCAGAAATGGAAGCCAGTCTTCTTTTGGTTTCTCTCGGGTGAATTTAATATACTCTGACTCTTCGTTCAACAACTCGAAACATCTGTCCATTTCTTCTTGTGTTGACCAAATGACCAAGCAGTCATCTATATATCTACAGTAGAGTGACGGACCGAGGTCGATTACTGGCGCTTCCACCTTAGACATGAATCCAATGGCAAGGCTTGGTGCCAGTCGTTGTCCCATTGTCAGCCCTCTCATATGTGCGTAATACCTCCCGGACCTTCTGAAGATTGAGCAATTTAGGCACTCCTTTAAGAGTGTCATCAACTGCTGAATCCACCACGTACGCGCTGTTGGGTCGCGCGTTACGTAGACGATCCAGGAACATTTGGGTGTTCGTTAAATGGGTTGGAATGTCTTCAACAACTGGGTAAGTATTAGGGTTATTAACCACGTTATCCTATCCGTTGGCCCGTCTACGCAGCTAATGATAGGTCTAACCTTAAATAACGATGGAACGGTAGACACGAGATCATTGCTGGATACTAACTTATGGGTTTTGATAAGTACAGGACGGGACATGTTGGTAAGTCAATTTTGAGATGAGAAATAACTGATGGTTTTAACCCGGCCGCTCTTGTCACTTGAACCCATTCGTTGTTTAACCTTCGGCATTGACTTTTAAATTCCTTCTCGGACGACGGACGATAAAGGGAAGCATCTTCAAGGTGCTTTTCCGTTATCTCAACATCTAACTGATGGAGAATTACAACGAACTCTCCACCTTGATCTCTAACCGATGGTCTTATGTTTTTCGACCTTATCAGCTCTCGTACCTCCGCATACCACGTTTTTGTATTTCAGTGAGGTTGGAGCAGTATCTCTTGGCACCGTATAACTGGGAATCAACTCACGTCGACACAAACTGTTATGCAGAGTGAAGGTTGTGAGAGGAAAAAATTCTTTTAAACGGTTACCACAAGGCATAACATTCTAGAAATGCTTTTACCTCTGTTCTGGCCAGTATGGTGTTATTCTCGTTTCTGGGTCTGTTGTCGATCTCGTCTGGAAAAGATATTTCTTCTATTACCAGTCAGTCTTTTTATTTTAAAAAAATGTTCTACAAACGAAGCAAATTTAGAACTAGTAACAACTTCAGATCACGATCCGTTCTATATGATTTTTACTGTAATTCCCAGCACAACATCACTAATGCGATGGGGTCCGTTATGGATGAGCATATTATTCGCCACCGTCGTGTTCTCTGCGATAAATCATCGCAGCAAATAGCCATTTTTAATGGCTACGAAACTGTCGCTCGAGATAGGTGTAGAGGAAACCAAAGGTAACCCAACGATAACTCTAGCGACAATAAGGTCTCGTTTATACTACTCTTCATTTCAAATGAAGTAAGTGCAGCTATAAAACGCTGTTTAAGAAGGGCCGGTCTAGAGAATTCGGTAGCGATAATTGAAATGCCACCGAGTAATCTAAGACGCCAGCTAGTTCGTAACCGCCTATACGACCGTCTATGTGCAACGCAAAGTTGCATAATTTGCTCCCATGGAAGAGACGGTGACTGCATGAGTTCGGGTACAGTCTATCTGATCTCTTGTAAAGCGTGCGGGGACGAATACGTTGGCGAAACGGGTAGACCACTTTGCGTCCGTATAAAAGAACACCTAGTCGGTAAACGTGAGCCAAGTACTCCACTAGGCGCGCATAGGATGCAGAGACATAATGGAGAAGAGTTTTGAAGTAGGGGTTACGATCCTCGCGCAGGAATCGAGAACACAAGCGCGCAAAACTCTCGCGGCATTCTGGGCTAATTCCAAGAATCCGAAAATGAACCGCAGGGAGGAATACCTCATTATTACGCGTGATATTGAGCAGTATATAAGCCTGTTATTTTGATGAGATGGACACACTACGATTCCGTGTGAACACTGTGCGGTTGGTCTCCACGTGACATACTCAGTGGAAGCCGCATAGAAAGCAGTGAGTGTGCAAAGCTTTGTTCAATGTGATTGAAATCTTGGTTCAGCATTTTCTCTGTTTGGTTATGTAGGTGTCTGGCGGTGTAGATTGTAGTCAACCTAACCCTTCCAATCTCTGAGGAAGGCGAATTCCGCCGAAACATCAGCTTGTACGTTAATAAAGAAATAAAATAACACCTCGTGTTTGCTGAACAGAACTAGGAAGAATTATTCAATCAATGCCCAGGTTAATAGAAAGTCGGACATGGGAGTTACTATAAAATTTACTGTTTACACAACCAGTCGTAGTGTACTCCTTTGATTTTTCCGGGCTTTCAATTCTACTCTCCTGAGCGTTTGCTAGTTGAACTATTTGTGGTGTCCTTTCTCTATTTCTTAAATGTGCCAATTCAAATGGGTTCTATTCGCAGTCTGCCACCAACCAAGATATTCTTCTATTAGTTATCGGTGTGGAAGTGCCTCTTGAGCAAACTGGACAGTGTCTATTGAAATGATAGATGGTTGGAACCGATGTACAATTTATCTTTCTACTATAGGAACAAAAGTAAATTGTCGGTGAAATTAAATTGAGTCAACAAACTTGGAAGCTTTCTCTCTATCAATAATTTAAAACCTAAAGTGGTGGTATACAAAGAGACGATTGAGAATACAGTAATCTCTTTTGAAGCTAAACTTTCTACGCTATTGATTCGTATATCATTTTCAATTGCTAGAATGATGTTGCCTTTTCAATAACTAACATATTTGAGGAGTTTAGAACTTGACAGAGTTATAAAACAGCTTTTGTTCTATAGTTTTCAAAATATGTATAACTTTTCAAGACCCTACTTTGGTCTGAGATTTTTTTTAAAAATTCAAATCAGAAAATCCTTGGTTATCTTCAACGTTTTGAAGCCTTAAAAGCTGCTCAGAGGGAACAAACAAGAATAAACAAAAGGGGAAAAAAACAGTGGACGAAACTTGGCTTGTTCATTCATCTCAGTGTTCGAATTACAAACTTCGACGGAAAAATTGTGTTCTGTGAGCTCTAAAAATTCAAAACTTTATCTCAATAGAATATGAAAGCAGAGTTCTATCTTCTATTCGAAGATGTCTGTAGGTTCTAATGATTTCTATTTCAATTACTCGATTTTATACGAATAAAATTTTTTTTTGGGCACGCGGGAACACCACGAGAAAGGCTGAAGTGGTGGGTCAGCTCTTGGAGTGAGTGAGTAATTAAGCCACTCATCATTGTAAGTAAAAAAGAGAGAAAAATCAAAAGTTTTAATAAAAATAATTATTGGGCTCGTGTAGCGTAGTGGTTAGCGGTGTCCTGAAATACACACGGGTTCCCTTTTGCACCCCAGGCTCACCACGGCTTCCTTCCTTCTGGGGTCGAGAAATTGGTACCAGAGGTACCAGACTTGTCTGGGAGGATAGCAGCACTGATTTGATACATCGGTAGGTTACCGCAAGCGATCTTGTAGGCCAGATATGCATTCAACCTCTAACGTTGCTTCATTAAGTTGAGCATGGCACATCCTTCAGGAATTGGTCAACTCCGGGAGCTTTATCCGAGCTTTCTAAAAATACTTATTAACTACCCAGACGTGTTTGGTGGGCAATGGGACTGCGAAAATTTCTGGGACATCTCAGTGAATTACTTAGGAATATGGGCCTACTTATATTTGGTTCTGAAAGAGAGAGGATCTACTGCTGCACACTCACTCAGCCATGCTTTCAATGGGATTTCAAAAAACGAATTCGTTACTTTACCTGCTAAAGAGTACGAAAAATCAGATTTGGTATAGTTTCCAAACAAGTGAAATCTGGATGCATCCAGTGCAGCCAATACTTTTGCTTTAAACTACTTCACTAAAAGCGACAGATCATGGCGAAACCTCTTTACGGGAAAATGAACAACCGTAAAAAACAATACAATACAACGCTAGCTGACGTTTCGGCAGTATCGCCTTCTTCAGAGCCGCCTTTTCGTGACTTCCAATGAGGAAGTTTAGAACAGCTGATTATAGTCGCATGTGGTTGACGACTCAATGTCGTTTTTTGTTTTTTTTATTTGTTGTGTTGTATTTATTTTTTATTGTATTTATTGTGTTTTTTATGAAAGTAAATATATGCTGTTTAAAAACCTCGCGATTGCTGAATAAGAAAACGACACATTCATATTCCAATGCCGAGGTTAAGAGAAAGTCGATCCTGGGAACCGTAAAAAAGATCAACTCATGCAGCCTCAGTTGCCCCTTTGGCTCCATGTACGAGTGAAGGCCTACTCACTTGAAAACTCTAAGTGTTAATGCCACGACCGACTTTCTATTAACCTCGGCATTGATCAAGTGATTTTGTTCGTATTTTTTTGAGCAAACGCGAGGTGTTATTGTTCTTTGTTCACGAATGAGCTGACGTTTCGGCGAATTTCGCCTTCTTCAGAGCCGCTTTCTATGAGGTCTCCACTAAGTATGTCTGTGTGAGTATGTCTAAGTGTTAATGTTTTTCACTGAATTATTTGCTCCATACCGATTAATTGTCCAATAGCAATGAGTGTAATGGTAGGCTTGCCAATTCTAGGAGATCAATTGTTTCCAACTGCAGGGTTGCTGAGGAACTGAGGTAACTGCGCTTGAGCGTTTTTCTCGGCGAGAGTTGCTAAGTCCATCATGTAGTTTCTTCCAAGCTACTGAGAGTCACTCGATAGATAATGAAAAACTCAGACAGTTGTCTTCCGTCTGTAACCTATTTTGTAGCGAATATTTGGAACATCGGAAGGTTCAACTAGCTTCCGTATCATTAATTTCCTTTCAGCTCTTCATCCTTCTTATTCGAGGCCTGTCTTTACCAGGAGCCAACATAGGATTGTCGTTTTTGTTCTCTTCAGTGTCTAACAGTGTATTGTCGCTAAAGGTTATTTTCGAATACAAAACTCATTCCTATTTATGGTATCTTCCACACTAATAAATTGCTTGTAGATTTGGTCAGCTGCCGCAGAACAAGTGCTGTTTGAAGTCGGCGTGGGTGCTGGTGCCATAATATCGATAGCATCATATAGTAAATATCGGAATAACGTCTACCGTGATGCTGCTCTTCTTGCCATCATGTATGTACTCAAAGTTAAATTTAATTTCTTGTAAAAATGAATTTCACACACGAAGCTCCGTAACGAATATGTGTCAAATCTTCAGATCACTTTAGATTGAAAAGTTGCCAACTTATGATCGTTGAGAACTAGACTCCGAAGCTCCTCCTTCTCAAACTGCTGTTAATTTTTCTATAACTGGAATGGTTGAGGAGATGAAAACGTGATCGGCTTGGAGAAGAGACTTTGTTAATTTTGAAAGTCGTTCGGAATTAAAATTTTCAAAGGAAATGACGAAATTTAGATTTTTTAGAATTCGAATTTATTTAATTTAGATTTAGAAGTCCCGGCGTCCATTAACACTCATTTGGGAACATGATCATGATCTAATGGGCCAAATGGCCCTTTCTCAATCAATCTCATTTTCGAAGTACCAGCATCGACAAAAAGTTCATAAAATGGACTCCAGAAACCAGAATTTTATCATAGTAACGCAGCAGATCTAATTATTATCGAGGATTCGCAGATCTTAGTGGTTTCGATTTCAATTGCTCAAGTTCATTTTGAGCCGAAATACGTTGCTATAAAGTTGGAATTGGTCTTTATTTGGCACCGTGTAAGTGGGAATCAACTCACGTCGACACAAACTGTTATGCAGAGTGAAGGTTGTGAGAGGAAAAAATTCTTTTAAACGGTTACCACAAGGCATAACATTCTAGAAATGCTTTTACCTCTGTTCTGGCCAGTATGGTGTTATTCTCGTTTCTGGGTCTGTTGTCGATCTCGTCTGGAAAAGATATTTCTTCTATTACCAGTCAGTCTTTTTATTTTAAAAAAATGTTCCACAAACGAAGCAAATTTAAAACTAGTAACAACTTCAGATCACGATCCGTTCTATATGATTTTTACTGTAATTCCCAGCACAACATCACTAATGCGATGGGGTCCGTTATGGATGAGCATATTATTCGCCACCGTCGTGTTCTCTGCGATAGACGCTGAATTTATTTGGTAGTCCATTTTTAGGTTTCGTTTTTAAAAACAGACCTTTGTCTAACTTCGAGATGAGCAGTCGGTATCTTATTGTATTGACAAGCTAAGGGCGCTTGTGTCGCAGTGGTCGGAGCCGCTCTCCCATGGCCCACCAAGCCCTTCATCCCTCCGGGGTCAGCAAATTATTATCAGACTTGTCTGGGAGGATAGCAGTACTGGGTCGATACATCGGGTGACCACTTCGAGTCATTGTAATGGACAGATATGCATCCAATCACCTCCAACGATGCTTAATGAAGTCGGATGAATAGCGCATCCCTCAGGGGTTGATCAACGCGGAGAGCTCTGTCTTTTATCCTTTTCATTGACTAGGTAAAACAATGTGATAACTGTTACAAGGATTTTTTACTGCTGCATACATTTCGGAGCCTTCGTTTCCTTCAAAGCCGCAACTGTTCAAGTCGATCGTCCACGATCATTCATTCCTGCGACGCAGGTCTTCGTGAAATTACGGTTTTGAAAAGGCCGAAAGCGCAAAAGGACTTTATAATATTGTGATAACTTCGTACCAGCTTATCAACACAAAAATTGTGTTTCAGATAAATTATGTATGGTCACCAACTTAATTCTAGGGTAGAGATGTTCGCTTCATCAGTAATGAATGTGCTTGGTTCGAAAGATCGCCGACTGAATTCACGTGTGATAGCCGTTATCTGTTGTCTAGGACTTTTTCTAGAAATTCCCATATGCAACAGTGTGAGTGTAGTGTTATGGAGTTTCCAGTAAACAGACCACAAACCATGTTGCGTTTACATAAAAAGAACTTGGAAACAGGGACCTATTTGGATTACTACGGCTGTTATGAATTTTATTAGAAAATCAGGATGAGTTCGTCTCAGGAGTGGAGTACGAAGAGGACTACCATCATTGACATTGACATCGTTACGATCTGAGATTTATTTCCCATGTTTTATTTCAAGGTCAACGTTCACATCCTTCACTTTAGAAGCAACCTTTAGACCGCCTCAAAAATATGTCCCGTTTTCCAGAAAATGCCTTTCAATGCCAATATTCTTTTCAGGCTGGATTTTTCGTATTTCATTCCATGAACTCTCTCATTTCCAGTGTACCAACGTTCATTCTATTATTTCTTGTGTTGACTGCGTTCACATATGTTTACGGTATGACGGCATTTCAGTATAGTACAACTTGAGTCATAGTTAAGGGAATAGGTGAAATTGAAAAAAGAATCACGGACTTCATTTTGCAGGTGTCGATAGATTTCTCAAGGACGTCTCATCGATGCTACGAATTCCAATGGCAAATGGTAGTAAGTGGGTGCACCTTCGAGTTCAAGAGAAACTTCTCGAACTATTTGGACCATGCGGTGCATTTATACGAATTTCATGGGTACTTATCTGCCCGTGCTTTCTCACGGTGAGTGCGATGTTTTCGGACATTAAACTGACACTGCGAATAAGATGATAACGAAGACAACGTAGACATCACTTCCTTATTTCTCTTTTTGCTCATTTCTTAACACGCTTAACAACACTTGACAAAAATTTATAGTTTACATAGTCAAGTTTTACATATATGTTAGGTTGGTCCTCTAAATGTGTATTCTTCACTGATCACTTACCACTGATCATTGCAGAATGCAGCATTGCGTTTTCAAACCTAGTAATCTACAATGAGAAGTTCTCTTTCATTATGATTTGCTTCTGCATGTAAAGAAAGAAGTAGGAATTTAAGAAAAAGAGGAGAAATAGGGAAAGTTCGACCTCAATCGACATACATAGCTCGCATAATAACTCAGATTCTTGTGTTCACACATGCTGCCAGTTACAAAAGACCGATGCTGTTCGATCGTCATGTGCCGTTAACAAGTGAATTCTTTGCATGGACGTTGATGTTCACGCCATTGACGGCTGCGCTGGTTGGTGCTGTTGTCGCCATTGTGAAAATGAGACAAAGTGGTATGGTAAGTTAGAGATCAGTAATGTTGCATCACAATGAAAAGATTAGCGGTGTTCTTCCCTGTGGGGTTGGCAAATTGGTACCTGTGTGAGCGATAAAAACACTGACTTCATACATCCGTAGGCCACCGCCAGTCAGTGTACATGCATTCATTTACCTCCACCGAAGCTTGATGAAGTTGAATTCATTGTGTCTTCCTCAGCAACTGAGCAGCGCGGAACGCTTTGTACTTCATCTTTTTAATGAAAGAAAAACACTTTTCCTTTCACGTACCATCTTTGAGTGGTCTCTCTCAAATCAACTAATTTGGGGTGCATGTGAGAGATGTGTGGAACATGAACTAAAAACAACTATGTAGAGTCTAAGGTTCAGGTGGACTCAGGGATCGCCGCAGTCTCTGGGGATGCACAGCCTAGACCTCCTTATATGTCTTTCACCTACTCATTTACCTAATCATTTTCATAAATACCATCTGTTAGTTTGAAAACAGTTATAAGATTTTGATACTGCACAAGAGGGGTAAAAATTCTGCAGTCGTCTGAATGGATAGTTTATAAACGATGGCTCAAAATCAACTCAAAAAAACAAGTGCCTATCCCTGATTATACTAATGAATTTTGTCTTAATTTACCATTGTTTACTTGAATAGCTGGATGGCCCATCCTCACTGGCTGTGTGGGCCTCAGCATGACCTCCATTTTTCGGAGTTCTTCTGGTTTAGCCAATGTGGTTTCCTGGACTCCTGAGGTCAACCAGGCCAAAGTCTGCCCCAGGTGCTCACCACCAAAGCATTCGCCGCCCTTGTAGAAGAGAGATCTGCCACCTCGCGACTAGTTTTATACCGAGACAATGGTGGATCCTCGTACTGGTTTACTCTTAGTTCTTAATATCTTCTTAATACCTCTTCTTGATATCAGAGAGTTCTAAAAAAAGGGATCAGTAGGTGTATCATAATTTCTGTTAGATTCGGCATATGTTGTAACATTAGCATATTTGCAGAGAATTTCATCGCTATTCGATTCGTCATCATGGCACCAAGAGGAGGTTGTCGTTCACCATGTCGATTTACCTCCGTCAACACCATCATATAATATTTCGCCGAAAAGAGAGAATACCTACATGGTAAGCCGCTTTTCTACTCCTTTATTTGTAGCATCTATAATACATTGCGAACCGAGCGCCTATAGTGCAATGGTTGGAGGCGCCCTGCAAAACACATGGGATCGATCCCACGCCACAGGCCCACCAAACCCTGCATCACTCCGGAGTCGGCGAATTGATACCAAACTTGTCTGGGAGGATAGCAGCACTGATCGATACATCGGTAGGCCACCGCGAGTGATTTTATAGAGCGGATATGCATTGAATCACCTCCAACGAAGCTTAATGAAGTCGAATGCACGGCATATCCTACAAGGATAGTTCAACGCCGAGGGTTTTATTTCATATTGTGCCTACCATTTTATTTCTTTTCCATATCTGTCTGCTTGTATTTGGCATGTTGTCGAGAGTAGGTAAATGTGTACGAGCGTTATTATTCTTATAAAATTCAGTATATCGACCCTACATCGAGAGGCCCAACAATCCGTTCCGCATGTCAGCCATGCGTTGATAATTACGGATGGAGAAGTGGTAGGCTAAAAGAGTGGCAGGTAAGCCAACACTGTCGTTTCGAACATAAAACCTCATGTTGAAATCGAAACACAAAAAAGCCGTCAATTCCACTGAACGCCTGAAAGATACTTCAGTCAGTACCTTGTGAGACCCTCCCTCTGAAATCATCTCATACAAAAAAGCAAATAAATAAACGAAGATTTATATTTATTTTTTCTATATATGCATATACATATGTATTTGGACTTCAATAGGGACTTGCCATTCAACTTGGTATTTTTACACATGATTAAGCCGCGTATGAAAGTTTTCAACCAATCGGGACATTAGTAGTGGTTGAAATAGAGACTGACACGTGTACACTTGGATTTCTCACAACGATGATTTTCGACATAGTGCATCCGAATAAGTGCAATGTTTGACACATCTTGCGAATAGACAAGAACTTTTTAAAGACGTATTCTGTAACTGAATACTCAAACTTATTTCAGGAAACGGTATCCCTCGAGCACCTACCATTACAACCATCGTTTGCCACGTCACTTGCATCGCAAACCACCTTGACGCTTTTCGGTTCACCACCAACGTCCAATGGCTTTATGATTTCTGACACTGCTAGCGTATGCAAAGTTACAACTATCTCAAATGAAAATAAGGAAGAGGTAAATAGGCGTTCCCTTAAAACGCGTACATTATTCAACGTCTCCAAATTCAGGGAAGCTCAATGAAAGTAGATTCACTGCGTCCGCCATCCCTCGAATTGCATAACATACGTCTTGAGACAACACCCAGAACGTTTACACATTCTGAACCACCGTTAAAGGTATCATTTGAAAAAAGATCAGCCTATTGTACTTCCCCTAAAACTGAAATAGGCCATCAGGGGCACATATTCTCATGACACTTTGCAATTTAAATTCTAAGTATGAAAAATGAATTATAAGACTACATTGATGCTAAATATGTGGTTTCAAACATATTCTGGCTCGGATTTGGTGCCGTCGACATCCTCACCACCACCTAGAATATCCCCATCCCGATCAGAACCGCCAACATTAACAACCGATCATCCAACTTCATCGATACGGAGCAAAAGCGAATCTCCTGATGAGTTCTCCGAAAGCTACGACGGAACTGGCAAGTTTTAAGTTCTCTAATGAATTTAAATCGACCATCCTTCTTCTTCTTTGAATACGTGCCTTTAAACAAGACCGTCCTAGGTGTTCGTCAACAACGTTCGACAATCATTCGACGATTTCGCTCTGAAGATTCCGTCCAGGCATTATCAACAGGATCTATATCAATCACACCAATCGGTATTGCACGACAAAGATCCTTAAGTTCCGTTGCTATTTACGACAATGTTGCCAAAGTGGGTGTTTTATACTTTACTCCACTACCATGCTATACTTCCACACATCTATTTTATTTTGTACCATATTTTACTATTATGATATACATTTTACCATAATGATGCCGAGATATTTGCAAAACTCCGGACCGTAGATGTTTGCGGTGGATCGAACACACTATTACCCATTCCAAGGGGAAACGCATTCACCAGCACACCATGCGCGTCCTTCGTCTTTCTCTCAGCTAGTTTTCTGTCTCTGCCGGTACCATCAGCAATCACTCGTCATCCTGGTCTCACAAATCGTTCCCAGCTGCGACTATTAGGTTGTTCAGAAATAAATGAGCGTTTTAAAATATTTATTATTTTAATGTATTTTTTTAAACCAATAAAGTGTTCTTTGCACCCTGTTCTTATTATACATCACCAAAAAGCTGATTTTACGCTCCTTCCAACTATGTATTTATATCTGGCTAGAAGCTAACTTTTTTTTACCAGTTTTGAGCTTTGAAATTATAGAAGTTAAAAACGAATTCTCGTCAAATTTCCTTTTATGAGTTCAACTTCGATCGTAGTGCAACAGAGACAACTCGAAACATCAATAAAGTTTGGGATGAAGATAGTGTTGAAGGGCTGCGGACGTCCCAATGACGAATTGAAGGCACTAGTGGGGGTAAACACGCGAACAACTGTTCGGGGCTTGCCAGAACAGTTTGGCGTAGGCATAGGAATGATTTTAAAAAACTCGACAAGTGGTTATCCACGAATTAAACGATGATCAAAAAATCGCCGTTTTGAAATGTCGTCTGCTCTTGTTCTGCGCAACAAAAACGACCTTTTTCTTGACCAAATTGTGAAGTGCGACGAGAAATGGACTCTGTGTGACAACCGGCGACGTTCAGCTCAATGGTTCGATTGCGATCAAGCTCCGCAGCACTTCCCAAAGCCGAAATTGCACCAAAATAAGGTTATGGTGACTGTTTGGTGGTCTGCAGGTAGGCTGATTGATCACAGCTTTTTGAATCCGGACGAAATAATTATGATAGAGAAGTATTGCCAACAAATCGACGAAATACACCGTAGACTTTAACAACAACGACCGGGATTAGTCAACATAAATGAAGCAATCCTTCTCGACAACGCCCATCGTCAAGTTACCGAACCAGCGCTGCAGAAGTTGAGCGAGTTGGCCTACAAAGCTTTGCCTCATAAGCCGTATTCGTTAAACCTGCCGCCTACCGACTATCACTTCTTCAAGTACCTTGACAACACCCTGCGTGAGAAGTGCTTCACCAACCACGATGACGCAAAAAATGCCTTCAATGAACTCATCGCTTCCAGAACCCCAAAAACTTGTTCAAGTGGAATAAGTAAACTTGTTTCGTTTTTATTTTGACTAATAAAATTTTGTTTGAAGCAAGCTATGAGATTTTAAATAATATAGTTAAAAACGCTCATTTATTTCTGAACACCCTAATACATAATCGACGCAAGAATTGCTCGCCTGCAGAGAACCTAGATCTTTTTCTCCGATCTAATATTTTTATAGCATTGTGATCTATTCTTGCCCCATCCGTCCTGTTGTCTTCAATGTGTGTTTCCCTCGATCCCGATGATCGGGCGTCTAAACGTATCCGTGTCTTCAGAACACGCAGTTGCTAGCACTAGTGGATCTGAGGGAGGTTTTTCCCCTTGTGACTAGATCCCTATGAGAACGGTGACGTCTCCTAATACTGGTCTAACGGTTCCAAGTGGAAACGTGGAACTGCACCTTTTTCGGAATTTTTTGAGGAGAAACCTTACCAAATGGGAACAAACCAACTAAAACGAGAAACGCACCATTACTGCAACGATTTTCGATAAAACCTGGCCACACAACCTCTGAGTATTATGTGGGATACGGAGATGTCAATACGAAGTCGACGAAAACAATGGTCTCTTCGAATTCTAAACATCGTATCTCGCTCACGATGAACTTTGTTGAGGAGCAATAGAATTTACAGATCTTTGTCGACCAGATACAATCTTGTGATTGCACGAAGATGAAATTCTGACTCCCTCTTTTTTAAATTTCTGTCTACGCCTGTATTGCGAACATCAAATTAAAGGAACAAGAGAGATTTCGTCCACTAAGACAATAATGCTCTCCAACATATCGTCTGACTGGAGCAATTATGCTGGGAATTCCTAAGGACTTCGTTCTCAGCTTTCAGTGAATTCTAATCCTACGCAAATTCAGAATTTAAAGAATATTTTATAACAGTCATACGTAACTCTAACGCTATAGACCACGGTCTTTTTGGTCTTCTCAACTCTCAACTACTTACGTCGAGAAATTTCACTATCCTTGGGGAAATAAAGGCGATCATAAATTGTTTAAGCACCACTCGCCTCTCACATTTACCTAGCAACTAAGCTTAACATGCTCCACTTGTTTCTGTACGTTTTGCTACTTTTAGGTTCTATTCTTAATACAATACGAAGCTCCATTTTTAGACATCAGGACTAACTCAGACACTTTCACGGCTGAAACGACCGGCACCTATACATACTCCGACACGATTCTAAGTTCTGCTTCTTGGACAATACATTTCTCCCAGAAAACATGCAGTTTATAATAAATTAACCAACCTCCGAGGAAATACGATATAGACAAGAGTTCTTGAATAACACCGTCTTTTGACAGACAAATACTTCGCCATAGACATTTCTTCTGGCCAGATAATGCAACTTTGAGATCGTGAATACTCTTACCTTCACCAGGTGTGGCTTATTTACTTAAATTGTTAACATCCGTACGTTTATCAGTAGTTCTAGCCAGCTCTCCGTCTCTCTTAACCCAAATCTGATTCGGCGGTGCTGTTAAATAGTAACACATATTTCTAGTCTGAGGCATATACTCATGGAACAGCAGCAAATATCAAATTAGAACTATAAATACATATCCAATAACTCAATAAACCATGAAGTGGTCCTTTTTCCCGGTTTATTCTCTTACCTGGATAGGTAAATTTTACCGTTTATCATCAGATTATTATGAGCAATAATGTTTTGAGTGTTTTCACCGATGGAGTTTTCTGTGTTGAGTGTTTTCCTCACCAATAAGGTGGAAATAATAAACTCGGATATTGTTGAAGATTGCTTTGACATAAACATAAGAATACAACTTTACTTAGCTTTAATTAGCAGAATGGTTATAGTCAAACTAATGGGAACGCTAATTACTAGTAAGAGCAACATCGAAAACATTACTGGAACAATGCATCACTCAGCATTACGTGGATTCTTTTAACACGATAGCATGGCACTGACATTCCCACCAAAATCAATATTTAATTAATTCACATCCTATCCGTAGTTCATTCATTCAAAACTTGTATCTACGTAGTCGTTATGAAAGTGGCCTAACATTAGACTGAAACAGAAATGGAATAATACATTGATGATACAAGTCAGGCACGCGATTGAATCGTAGACATGCGTACATCTGCGGCTACAGATGTGCTTCAACATAAAGCGAGGCCACATGAAGCACCATCATCAGTTGCGGCATCGCGACCGCAGTAGCACATCTGCATGAACGCGATTTGACGACTTGTGTGAAAAAAAAAACAATTGATTCAACAACGAAACAGCAAATTACTATCAGATT
Organism: Angiostrongylus costaricensis; assembly: GCA_900624975.1. Taxonomy (NCBI): domain Eukaryota; kingdom Metazoa; phylum Nematoda; class Chromadorea; order Rhabditida; family Metastrongylidae; genus Angiostrongylus; species Angiostrongylus costaricensis. The sequence goes on from UYYA01000333.1 coordinate 62,847, forward strand.
ACAAACGCAGAAGGGAAAATGAAAGTTCCAATTTAAAAAAGATGGATTGGAAAAGAACTGTAGGGTAGAGTAGAAGCATTGGCAGTGAAATAGGGAGTTATTACTTCCGGCCAGATGTCATCGTATAATCCGAAAGACATTGAAGAGAATTGTTTTGAGAGAACAAAAAACAAAACAAAACAAAACGAAACAAAGATATCTATGTTGATACATTAGACGCCAAAACGCGTGACGCTCACCGTGAGTACTTGCGTTAACAGAAAGCATCTCTGTCATAAATCATACAAATGAAACAAGATGTACGTCAACAGTTTCATGAGCAAAGTTATAGAATCTCTAAAAAAAAAAAAAGTTTTGCGAACAAATACGATGAAAACGGAAACAAAAACAGCACTACGGAATATAAACGATGTTCTAGGCCGTTGGGAGCAATGACATTGGAAGGGATATTTTTCTTTCTTGAATCTGTGGTGGGAACTCTAAGCTCCTACACCTAAGTAGTAAATCAATATCGGCGCATGAGGTGTTTAAAAAGCGTTGTGCGAGGCAACAGACACGACGTACTGGTAACACTAGTAACATGGGGGCATTTAGATAAACATGCCGTCCAAAAGTGCTTAATAACTTTAGTCAAAATGGAACGAAAAATAGATGCTTTCTGCCCGTGAGCCGAGGAAACAACAACCACTGTCATAAGTTAGGATCAAATAGTAATGGAAAGAAGCATCTAGGCTACCATACCATAACTACAGCTTCACAAATCAAGGATAACCGCTTTCAAGTCTTGACATGCACTGCTGACGTTGGAACCCAAATAACGAACTTTGCTCTCAAAACATAAAGTACAGCATAAGAATAAAGATATTCTCCGATCTCAAGATTTAGATGATACGAATATTTAAGATAAGAGATAATTAAAAGAAACGTGGATGAAATAACGGAAACAAGAACGACCGTATAATATTAACCGGAGCAAAAATGAGCTTCACAGGAAAATGTGGGAATAAAACAAGCATTCATCGGAACGTATAAATATGGCTTAACATGGGCCAAGAATTATCAAGAATACGGTCTTCTTGTAACAAGAACCAGAAGAAAACTGGCATGGCATAGTTCACTAGCATCTAACTTTCTACAAAAAAGCAAGTCTAAGATGGAATTGCACTAGCACATACCCACATTGTCAACCGTGACAATAAAACTCCAGGTGCAACAGCTGAAATCACATTATCGCACCAGTGGCGCTTGAGAGCTGGGCGGCGATGATGATGGCGGAATGAGCGCACCACCCTCGAGATGCCGGATTGCGTCCAGAATAGTCTGCAGCGAACGATGAGCGTTGATCGACGACGAATTAAATGCGGATGGAGCCGAAAGCGGTCCAGTGGCAACAGTTGATGTTAATGTCGACGACGATATTGGAGATGGAACTGGTGCCATGGCTATGGAAATATGCGGTGAGACGTCCACTAAAAGCATTATGACATTTTCTTATTTTTGTCTAATCTAACGAGGAAAGTCGGAACAAACTTCAAATTTCCAATATTAAAAGCAATTTTGGAACTCTTCAGAAAAAAATGAAGATCCTAAACACATAATCAATGCAAATAAACTAATCATTCCGCATAACCGACATCCTACCATATTAATCTCAACAATGAACAATAAATTTTAGCATTCTTGAGGAGCCAACACGAGGTTACCGAGACAACTCATTAATTTGGCTGAGATTTCAGCACATTAGAATTTCTTCAGAACTCACAATTGCTACAATATTATACATCTTAGCTGACCAATAATTTTCATAACATGGCAAAGAAATCCTAAATCGGCGACCTTAAGAAGAACCGTACCACTCATTAATTTCAGAACTAAGATATGAACGACAACAATATCCACTTAAAGCAACAAATTGTTTTCCTCAGATAAAAACCAAAATCTTGCCTTACATGAGGTTGTTAATAACTGCCATTTACAATTAACGTTTCAACGACATTAGAATCTTTATAGCAATGATGAATCAAGAATTCCTACAGCACTTAAATGACAAAGGCGTCATGCATTCCACTTAATTACGCAACGTTAAAGGTGAATGAAACCATATCTGGCCTATAAAATATCCCGTGGTGTCTAACGATGTATCGGGCCAGTGTTGCTAACCACTCAGACAGGTTTGAAACTAATTTGATGACAATGGAAAAATGGAAACCTTAGTGAGCACAGGGGCGAGATCGAACTTATGTGTATTGCGGGGCACCTTTGGCAACACTCATCCTCCTTTTTTTTATGGTTATTTCTTATAACAACTCGTGGAGTTAAATGAAACATCGTGGGAAATAGAAAATAACATGAGGTTAGGAGTTGACTCAAATCTGACTGTAAAATTAGGAAACGTATTATCGGTTCCTTTAATTCGTAAAAAACGCCTTCAAAGTAGGCCAAGTGCCTTTGACCTATGTACAATAATCGTAGTTTTGACTCAAGATTCACTGTCGTTAACTGTCCACGTTCGATTTTCACTTGAAAGCATACTCGGAGGCATAATTGCATGAAGATATAGGAAACAAGAAAGAATGTTCTCCATACATATAAAGCATCCTTCGCGTTTCACCAAGGTATGCGACCTCACATTCTATACCAAAAGCCACGCATACGTACATTACATTTAACACCTTCTGATGTCTGAGTGTTTCTCAATCTTACCTTCTCCATCCTTGTTTACAGGACAACTTACACAATGTTATATTGTGTGAAGACGTTCAGAGAAACGACTACGAATAAAATGACTTCCTCGATTGCTTTATATTATCTTAAAACCACCTTTTCACTAACCTTCGGCAAAAATAATCAACACCTTCTTCAATAAACAGCTCGCGTTTGCTTAATAATCGAAAGAGGTATTGCTTTATTGTAGTTGAACCACTGCAACCGATCTATCTATACCTTTTCTCCTGAGCCTTTGAACAAAAGCAATACCTATTTCTTCAAGAAACAAGGAGACATTGAATCACGTTTTACCGAACTAAAGAAATGAACTTGGGTTTGTTAAATGACCTTCGAACGGCTGGTCGACTAATCGCGGAAGTCGTCGTCATAGCACTCATTGTTTTCCAAGAAATCAAATCGTCGATCTGGCTAGTAACTACACATCTGGTGGAGATCCAAGAAAAAAAAAAAAAAAGAAAAAACAGCTATATAAGCACTCCAGGGAAAGTGCTTAACCGAAACACGGGTTTTCAATGAGAGATAAGGCATTCTGAAGTGGCAGTGAAAGTTACATGCCAATCTGGCCATCTCCACGGTAGGCACAATGGAAATGTCTGAGCAAGGCGCTTTCCTCATACAGCTAAGTTCGTCATTTATATATTTATATTGTTTATATAAAAAGGATAAAGGATGAAGCGTTCGCACTGATCAATCAGTGGGGAATGCCTTATGCATTGAATTCCATTAGTATAGTGGCGAAAACGGATAGTTTCTTGTGACCAACACATAAAAAGGCACCTAATTTTGGGCTGTTACGAGCTTACTAGTTTTCCGCAGCAAACGACATCGCAATGTCCAGCTTTTCATCTACTGCCTACTATTTTTTCATGGAAGGGTATTGTGTGAAATACAACTACAATGATGTTGAAACTCGAGACATCGGAAAGGGTAATCGCGGGTCCATCGCTCATTTAGTAAACGATATTTTTCGATAACTAGAAGATTTGAGGGTTGTAAACGAGACAGTACTGTAGGGGAGACCTTGCTTTATCATTATACAGATATGTATGGCACGTATGTTATTATTTACTACATGCTATTACAGTCCTCTTGCAAACACTGATGTAACCACTTGGATGGTCTCGCGGCCTACGTCTAGTTTATTTCTGCACTTTTCATACTCGCCGATTCCATAAGACAACTATGATTCAATACAACGATTAAAATTTTAAAAACAGTTAATTACTGGTCAAATTACCAGGCAATCAATTCGCGTGGGAACAGAACTTTGCGTATCTCTAAGTGTAGAAGAGCTTTTTCGGCTGGCCTATCGACTGATTAGAAGAAATGTAGGAAACGTGCTTTCTGTGCCAAATTAGACCATCACAAACGCAATGATTTATTTAAAGGTAACATTGGCCACAATGCCCCATTACAAATGACACTTAATTGGCCACTTCGTCACGAAGATATAAAGCATTACTAGAGATCAAACTTAATGGTTCTCTGATTACAGAAACCACCTGGCCATGCTTGAACACCTAAAGGAAGCCACCGACCAACTAAAGTACCCGAAACTCAACGCTCACCTTTTCACCTCGACAGTCGGCTAATACTTCAACCACGCCACGAACCCTGAACACCATACAAAGAACGCTTGAATGATGCCTTCTGAAATATAACCGGCACACACAACTTCTAGTCGGAATATGAAGCCCTGGTGTTCCATGTCTACCTCATCTTCGAGACTCAGGAAAACACACATTGATAGCAAAACATAGATATATTGATCAAATAATGAGAAAAAATAGACGAGAGATGGAGAAATAAACTAATGAAGAAGCGACCTAGAGGAATGCAGGGATTTCGTAGGATGACCCACCTACACAATGAGCTGACGTGTTCTGTTCGTAACTAAAATCAATCGGCTTTGCTCGTGCTTGCAGTTGTTTTACAGATCGCCGCACGATATTCGCACCCACCATCATGCTCAAATCAAACTATCACTATGGACGACGATTCCGAAACATACAAACGAATGGAAAATGTCCTGGAGTCCGCACAACCCGTGAAGGAGGACCACCGAAGTAGGTAGGCACTATATCTGAAGGGCTGTTCTCGTTCCACTGAACATAAGTAAAAGACCAATGTTACTCTTGAACACTATCGTGTTAAATCAAGCTGAAAATCCAACTTTACAGACGTGGCGTCTTCATTAGCCAATATTTGCTCTACTTGGTAATGAGTGTTACTATTAGTACGATCTCACTGACAAACGAAGACAGTATAGATAACTGTCATTAGTTCTCACTTTCATACTATCTCTAGATCTTGCACGTCGTTCTTGTCTGTGTCGTTAGTAATTTTAGTACAATGGTCTCGTTACCTCAAACCCATCTCGTAGCACCAATATCGCTGTAGAATTATTAAACAGTGGCCGTAATGTCCCCACATAGAAGGCGTTTACTCACTGAGCAAAGACGGTTCCATGACAATTACTGTTTCAATATAATCGCGCGTTTTTGATTTAGAAAAAAAGTGAAACAGCTGCAGTGTAAATTACCGCTCCACCTCACCTCTCTACTCCACAGTTTCGTTGCAGTAGAAACATAATTTACCTTGACGAACTTTTTAAAAATGCTTGTTTAACCTTAGTCCAACGTTCCAAAAAATGTGCTGCGGATACGATGGCATTTGTCAGTATTCAGCCTGCACAAAAGAGGAGAAACCTGATAGTTTACATTCCGACAGTACTGACAAGAAACACAGGTATCATTTTCGAAAAGATATAATCGTTCCAAAAACGACATCTTCTTTTTGCCGGTTTCCCGAAAATATGGCCGGATTAAAAAACAAGAAAATACTGGCGATAGGGTTAGTCACTGATAGCCTAACATTGTGAAAAATGTCTTCGGAATCATTTGAAAAACAGTTACAAGGTTATAAGAATGCTAAGAGACGCTTCAGGGATAAACCTGGCAGTTGGTACATCGGAGTAGAGTAAGGTGGTACCACAAGAGTATATTCTACATACGTTGTTTAGGAAGAACGATATAATGGCACCGATACCACTAACTTAGGCGATAACAGACGAAAAAATGAACGACGACTGGGTCTTAGTGCTATTTGCAAATGGTAGCCTACGCGTCCTGACAGTCATGTTTAGAATAGAATTTATTTGTGTATCAACCTGAAGATGAAATTTCACCAAAACTTTTCTGCCATGTTTCATAAAACTCCAATTAGTGTGTCGTTTTCTTGTTCAGCAATCGCGAGGTTTTTAAACAGCATACATTTACTTCCATAAAAACACAATACAATACAACGCTAGCTGACGTTTCGGTAGTATCGCCTTCTTCAGAGCCTGGAAGGGTATACTGATATACAATCTACTATGCCAAACGCTTCAATAACACTTACACAAAGACGAAAGACTCTTTGGTAACTACACGATCAACAACTTCTCGAAAAACCCACCGCTTTTTCGTGACTTCCAATGAGGAAGTTTAGAACAGCTGATTATAGTCGCATGTGGTTGACGACTGCACCATCCCACATCAAAAATCGATGCGAACGTACGGGATCAGGTCGCGTATGACCTCCGGGCATTCGTCCCTGCTATTCATTGTAGGGTTTTTGGCATTGATCCAAAAAGCCTCCAGGAGTTTTCGCGCTGGTGTTTTGGACTCCTGTGCAAGGATATTGACTTTTAGTTCAAAATCGTCTGCGCTATGCTTTTGTATCCTATGTGTTCCCAGTGGGGTGCTTCGTCTTAGTTTTCGTTTGCCATCTAGGTGTTCTTTTATACGGATACACAAAGGTCTGCCCGTTTCGCCAATATATTCATCTCCGCAATTGTTACACGAGATCAGGTATAT